>CAUYQV010039819.1:0-11465 GCA_963574575.1 Galagoides demidoff | reverse complement strand
CCCCCTGGGTAGAGTGCCATGGCATCACAGCTCATAGCAACCTCCAACTCCTGGGCTCAAGCGAGTCTCCTGCCTCCGCCTCCCAAGTAGCTGGGACCACAGGCGCCCACCACAATGCCCAGCCATTTTTTTTTTTTTTTTTTGGTTGCAGCCATGATTGTTGTTTAGCGGGCCCAGGCTGGGGATTCGAACCCGCCACCTTAGGTGTACGTGGCTGGCGCCCCAGCCGATTGAGCCACAGGCGCCGAGCCTGTACCCTTATATTAATCTGAAATTTAAAAAATATAAAAGATTTAGAAATCCTGATCCTTGGTATTTACCTAAAGGAGTTGAAAGTTTATGTTCGTGTAAAAACTACATAGGAATTTTTATAGCACCTTTAGTCATAATGGAGAAAACTTGACAATAACTAAGATGTCCTTCAGTCCTTCACTGAACAGATAAACTGGTAGATCTACCAGGTGTCCTCAAACTACGGCCTGCAGGCCACATGTGGCCCACCTAGGACATTTATCCCGCCTGGTGTTTTTGCTGCTGTTGCCTGTCCTGCTTAGCAGCCAACTCGTCCCAGGGCCCTCAGTCCAGCCGTCTGAGAGACAGTGAACTGGCCTCCTGTTAAAGTTTGAGGACCCCTGAAATGGAATATTATTCAGAACCGAAAAGAAACAAGCCATCAAGTCATGAAAGAACATAGAGGTTTATAATTAAGTGAAACAAAAAAAATCCTAAAAGGCTACATATTATATAATTCCAATTATAGGTATACTTCATTTTATTACACTTTGCAGATATTGCATTTTTTTTTTCAAATAAAAGGTTGTGGCAACCCTGTCAAAGACATCTATCAGCACCATTGTTCCAATAATATGTGCTCACTTTGTGTCTCTGTGTCACATTTTAGTTATCCTAGGAATATTTCAAACTTTTCCATTATCATTACATCTGCTATGGTGATCTTTGATGGTACTATCGTAACTGGGGACACCATGAACAATGCCCACAAAATGGCAAATTAATCAATAAATATTGTGTGTGTTGGGACTACTCCAGTGACGTGCTGCTCCCCTGCCTCTCTATTTCTCCGCATTTCTGCCTATTCCATAGACACAACAATATTGAAATTAGGCCAATTAATAACCCTACAGTGGCTTCTAAGTGTGCAAGGGAAAGAAAGAGTTGCACCTTTCTCATTTTAAATCAAAAGCAATCAAACATTAAGCTTAATGAAGAAGGCATATTAAAAGCCAAAACAGGCAAAAGCTAGATCTTTCGTGCTTGTTAGCCAAGTTTTGAATAAAAAGGAAAAGTTCTTGAAGAAAATTGAAATTGCTACTCCATTGAACACACTAATGATAAGAAAGCAAACAGCCTTATTGCTGATATTGAGAAAGTTGTAGTGGTCTGGATCAAATCAGCCACAGCATTCCCTTAAGCCAAAGCCTAATTCAGAGCAAGACTCTAATGCTTTTTATTTTATTTTATTATTATTATTATTATTATTATTATTATTTTGCAGTTTTTGGCCAGGGCTGTGTTTGAACCCACCACCTCTGGCATATGGGGCTGGTGCCCTACTCCTTTGAGCCACAGGCACCAAACCCCCTAATGCTTTTTAATTGCTTGAAAAACAAAGAAAGTGAAGAAGCTGCAGAAGAAAAGTTGGAAGCTAGTAGAGGTTGATTCATGAGATTTTAGGAAAGAAGCTGTCTCTATAACATAAAAGAGCAAGGTGAAACATTAAGTGCTGATGTAGAAACTGCAGCAAGTTGCCCAGAAGAACTAGCTAAGATGACAGATCAAAGTGGCTACACAATGCAACACATTTTCAATGTACACAAAACAGCCTTCCATTGGAAAAAGATGCCTAAGAGAGGAGAAGTCAATGCCTGGCTTTAAAGCTTCAAAGCTTAAAAGGAGAGGCTGGCTTTCCTGTTAGGGGCTAATGCAGCTGGTGACTTTAAGTGTAAGCCAATGTTGAGGGACTTTAACAAATGCAATTAGTGTAACCAAATTCTTTGTACCCTCAATGAATCCCAAAAATTTAAAAAAAAAATTATAAGCCCATGTTAATTTTCATTCAAAAATCCTAGGGCCCTTAACATTATGCTAAATCTATTATCTCTGTGCTTTATAAATGAAACAACAAAGCTTGGATGATAGCACCTTTCTTTACAGAATATTTAACAGAATATTTGAAGTCCGTTGTTAAGACCTACTACCCCTAATAAAAAGATTCCTAATAAATTATTACTATTCATTCATAATGCACTTGATGACTCAAGAGCACTGATGGAGATGTACAAGGAGATTCATGTTGTTTTCATGCCTGTTAAGACAACATCCATTCTGCAGCCTTTGGATAAATATTGACTATCAGGTCTTTATTATTTAAGAAATACATTTTGTAAAGCTATAGCTGTATAATGATTTCTCCAATGGATCTGGGCAAAGTAAATCGAAAATTTTCTGGAAAGGATTCACCATTCTAAATGCCAATAGGAACATTCATGACTCATGGGAAGAAGTCAAAATGTCAACATTAACAGGAGTTTGGGGCTAGGTGCAGTGGCTTACCCCTGTACTCCTAGCACTTCTGGAGGCCAAACCAAGAGACTCATTTGAGGCTGTAAATTCAAGAGCAGCCTAGGTAAGAGGAAGACTCCATCTCTACAACAATACAAAGATTAGCTGGGCATGGTGATGCTCCCTGTGTAGTCCTGGCTGATTGGGAGACTGAGGCAGGAGGCTCCCTTAAGCCCAGGAGTTTGAAGTTGTTGTGAGCCATGATGACATTACTGCACGCTAGCTCATGTGACAGAGCAAGACTTTGTCTCCAAAAAAAAAAAAAAAAAACCCAAACAAGATTTGGGTAGAAGTTGATTCCGGCTCGGTGCCTGTGGCTCAATCAGCTAAAGTGCCAGCCACTTACACGTAAGGTGGCAGGTTCGAACCCCCAGCCCGGGCCCACCAAACAACAATGATAGCTGCAACCAAACAATGGCCGGGTGTTGTGGCGGGTGCCTGTGGTCCCAGCTACTTGGGGGGAGGAGGCAGGAGACTCGCTTGAGCCCAGGAGTTGGAGGTTGCTATGAGCTGTGATGCTATGGCACTCTACCCAGGGGGATAGCTTGAGGCTCCGTCTCAAAAAAAAAAAAAAAAGAAAGAAATTGATTCCAACCTTCATGGTTAACTTTGAGGGGTTCAGGAATTCAGTGGAGGAAATCACTGCTGATGTGGTGGAAATGGCAAGAGAACCAAAGTTAGAAGTGCAGCCTGAAGAGGTGACTGAATTGCTGTGCGCTCATGATCAAACTTGAATAGATGAGGAGTTGCTTCTTATAGATGAACAAAGAAATTGTTTTCTTGAGATGGAATCTACTCCTGGGGGAGATGTTGTAAACATTCTTGAAATGACAACAAAGGATTTAAAATATTCCATAAACTTAGTTGGTAAAGTAGTGGCAGGGTTAATAGGATTGAATCCAATTTTGAAGGAAGTGGGTAAAATACTATCAAATGGCACCACATGCTACAGAGAAATTTTTATAAAAAGAAGAGTAATCAATATGGCAAACTTTATTGTTGTCTTATTTCATGAAATCGCCATAGCCATCCCAACCTTTAGCATCTACTTTGATCAGTCAGCAGCCATCAACGTTGAAGCAAGACCCTCCACTAACAAAAAAGATTACAATTTTCCAAAGGTGCAGATGATTGTCAGCATTTTTTAGTAAAAAAAGTATTTCTAAATTAAAGTATGTACATTTTTAGACATAATGCTATTGCACACTAATAGACTATAATATAGTATAAACATAGATTTTATATGTATGCATTAAGAAACTAAGAAAATTGTGTGACTCATTTTATTGCAATATTTGCCTTATCATAGTGTTCTGGAACAAAACCCACATCATCTCCAAGATATGCCTGAATACGATATTCTGGAAAAGACAAACAGTGAATGAAGACAGCAAAAATATCCTTGGTTATCAGGGATGATGTGAAAGAGTGATGAATAGGCAGAACATAAAGGATTTTCAGGCCAGTGAAACTATTCTATTTACTACTATAATGGTGGATTTGTGTAATTATAAATTTATCCATGAATGTACATCACCAAGAGTGAACCCTAATGTAAATTACAAACTTTGGGAGATTATGATGTGTCCATTTAGGTTCGCAGATTGAAACAAATGTACCGCTCTGGTGGAGCATATTGAAAAGGGGGAAGACTGTGGAAATCTCTGTGCCTTCTGCTCAATTATGTGGTGACCCTAAAATTGCTCTTAAAATTAAGTATTTTTAAAAATACATAAATAAAAATAACATATATAAAAAGCAACCCCCAAATCTTTTTTAAATATTCCCCAATTATTATATTTCTTTATGGACTTTTTTTTCACCACCTTGCCCAGCTAATTGTTTTTGTTTGTTTGTTTGTGTGCGGAGATGAGGTCTTGCTATGTTGCCCAGGCTGGTCTCAAACTCCTGAACTCATGTAATCCCACACCTTGGCTTCTCAAAGCACTGGGATTACAGGTGTGAGCACCTCCCGTTTATAGACTTTTGACACATGAGACAAATATATTTTTTAGAAAATGAACATCTTTAAAAAAGGATTTTCTTTTTTTGTTGTTTTTTGTTTGTTTGAGACAGACTCTTATTCTGTCACCCAGGCTAGAGTGCCATGGCATCAGCCTAACTCACAGCAACCTCAGACTCCTGGGCTCAAGCGATCCTCCCACTGGTGGGAGAACAGGATGTTTTTATTATAAAAAAATAAATTTTTATTCATGGGTACACACACACATCCTAGTAGCAGACACTATTAGTTGTTCATCCATTCCCTGTCCCGTCACTGCTGATAAGCCTTAATTTGTTTGCAGCAGTAAAATCAGTACAACTCCAGAAGATGAAAGTTCAGATCATGGCTATCGTATTTCCAGTTGCCAGCTACTGACTGTCCCAAGCTCCCTTGCAGGTAGGTTGGCTATTTGACCAGTTCTGACAAATGAAATGCAAGAGCACATTAACTGAGATGAAAATAAAATGAACCTTGATCCTTGATGACGTTATTGAGTTCCTGACCCATTCCTGAGCTGCTACCACCTCTGAGTAAGGAATAAATGGTTTTCCGTTACCTGAAGCCAGTGATGTTGCTGGTAAACCAGCTCTGGAGAGGTAAAAGGAGGATCCCTGATGTGTAGTATTTGCTGACTTCCTTCATGAAAATACTCCACATATTCCCACCTTGGCCGATTTCAAACAACGAGCATGAAGCCTGAATGCAGAGTAGTAAAGAAATGTGCACTGTGCTCCCTCAAGCCCGTGAGAGACTGCGCTAGCACCTCACTGCTTAAAGCCACAAAAATTCTAACTGATGCATTCTAATTCTATACTTTTTGTTTTACTTAATAATGTAAACATATTTCCATGTCAATATGAAACAAACACTTTTTATGGCTGCATTATAATCTATTTTATAAGTGTCCACAATTTATTTAATATTTATCCTGTTACTCGGGTTGTTACTAGTTTGTGTCTTTATTTGAAAAGATAAAAACACTGACTAGGTATGTTTTGCAAATTTTTTTTTAAGTCATGGTCTAAATTCCTAGAATGGATATTGATGGATAAAAGAATAAAAACCGAAGGATGAACATAACATAATTACCCATCCCTACGTTAAAAAACACTGAGGCTATTCATACTTTTCTTTAGATAAGTATACTGTTAAGTATTGAGCCTATTCATTATTATTCCTTGCAGATTTAAAGAAGGCACAATTTGAAAGCAGAAAAGCTAAGGAATGGGAGTGAGGGCAATGATGAATGAAAGAAACTAAAATTGGTATATATAACAATGCAACGTGGCCAGGACGGGTGGCTCACGCACCCCAGCCTGGGAAACAGAGTGACACTCTGTCTCAAAACAAAAAAACTTTAGGTAATTTACTCCAATATGAGTAGTGGTGTTCTTGCAAATTATGGGCAATAGGTAAGTGTTTCTCTTCTGACTTGTGAATTTAGTCTAGCACCCTTGAATATTTATCTGCAAGTGGTATAAACATATTTATTTCTAATCCAATAGTTACATTGCTAGTCTGGTCTCACAACTATAATCCTAGCACTCTGGAAGGCCAAGGCAGGTGGATTGCCTGAGCTCATGAGTTTGAGACCAGCCTGAGCCAGAAGTAGAGTTCATCTTAAAAAAAAAAAACAGCCAGGCATGTGGCAGGCACTTGCAGTCCCAGCTACTTTGGAGGCTGAGGCAAGAGAATCACTTGAGCCAAAGAGTTTGAGGTTGCTGTGAGCTGTGACGCCACAGCACTCTACCAAGGGCAACAAAGTGAGACTTTGTCATGACAACATTCATATGGCCCTGTCTATGAAGAAGTTTTTAGCCAGTAAACAAATAACTGTATTGGAACACCCTCCCTACTTACCCGATGTGACCCCCAGTGACTTTTTTCGTTACCTGAAAATGAATAAAATATTGAAAGGAAAACATTTTTATGACATTCAGGACATCAAGGGTAATATAATGACAGCTTTCATGGCCATTCCAGAAAAAGAATTCCAAAATGGCTTTGATAGTGGACTAGGTACTGGCATCAGCGCACAGCTTCCCAAGGAGAGTACTTCAAAGCTGACCTTAGGGATATTCAGCAATGGGGTATGTAGCACATTTTCCAGGATGAGGTTTTTGTTTTGTTTTGTTTTTATTAAGTCATATATACATAGATCATGAATACGTTTATGCCTTTGCGGGATTCAAAGTGTTGATTATTTGTACAAATTGGAGTGCTTACATCCTACTAATTAACATAGCTTTCACTTCATTTACTTAATCACAGTGTTAAGACATTTGTGTTATATACTTGATAGATTTGACTTGTACCCTCGCAATATGCTCCATAGGTGTGCTCCCACCATTAACCCTCTCTCTATCAAACCACCCTCCTCCCTTTCTATCCCCCTCTTTCTTCCTTCATCCTGGGCTATAATTCAGATTCATCTCTCATATGAAAGTGTGAGTGATTATGAATTGGTTTCATAGTAGTGCTGAGTATATTGGATTTTTTTTCCCATTCCTGAGATACTTTACTAAGAATATTTTCCAGCTCCATCCATGTAAACATAAAAGAGGTAAAGTCTCCATCTTTTTTAATGCTGCATAGTATTCCATGGTATACACATACCACATTTATTAATCCATTCATGGGTCAGTTGGCAGTTGGGCTTCTTCCAAGACTTGGCAATTATGAATTGAGCTACAAATATCTTTGTTGCCAAGTGATTTTTGGTCTTTTGGAAATACACCTAGTAGAGGAATTGCAGGATCAAACAGCAGGTCTACATTTAGATCCCTGAGTGTTCTCCAAACTTCTTTCTTTCTTTTTTTTTTTGAAACAGAGTCTCAAGCTTTCCCCCTGGGTAGAGTGCCGTGGCATCACAGCTCATAGCAACCTCCAACTCCTGGGCTCAAGTGAGTCTACTGCCTCAGCCTCCCAAGTAGCTGGGACCACAGGCACCCGCCACAACACCTGGCTATTTTTTTTTTTTTTGGTTGCAGCCATCATTGTTGTTTGGCGGGCCCGGGCTGGGGATTCGAACCCGCCACCTTAGGTGTACATGGCTGGCGCCTTAGCCGATTGAGCCACAGGCGCCTAGCCTCTCCAAACTTCTTTCTAAAAGGAATGCACTAGCTTGCATTCCCACCAGCAGTGCAGAAGTGTTCCCTTTTCTCCACATCCACACCAACATCTTTGGTTTTGGGATTTTGTGATGTGGGCTACTCTTACTGGAGTTAGATGATATCTCAAAGTAGATTTAATTTGCATTTCTCTGATGATTAAGGATGATGAACATTTTTTTCTTTTAATTCTTTTTTTTAAAAAATTAAATGATAACTATGTACATTAATGCAATTCTGGGGTACAGTGTGGTGTTTTCACATACGATTTGAAATATTTTCATCAAACTGGTTAACATAGCCTTCATGTCATTTTCTTAGTTATTATGATGAGCATTTTTTCATATGTCTGTAGGCCATGCACCTGTCTTCTTCAGAGAAGTTTCTCTTCAAGTCCCTTACCCACCCTGAGATGGGATCACTTGTTCTTTTCTTGCTAATATATTTGAGTTCTCTGTGGATTCTGGTTATTAAACCTTTGTCAGAGATGTAACCTGCAAATATCTTCTCCCATTCTGAGGGCTGTCTGCTTGCTTTACTTACTGTGTTCTTAAGACATGAAACTATAAAAATACTAGAAGAAAGTGTAGGGAAAACTCTTGAAAAATTTGACCCGCGCGAATATTTTATGAGAAGGACCCCCCCACCCCCCCGGGCAATTGAAACAGCATCAAAAATACACTACTGGGACCTGATCAAACTAAAAAGAGCTGAGCGTTTCTAAGGAATAGAAGGAAGCTCAGTGTGGTTGGGGCAGAGTGGACACAGGTAGGACTGTGAGGGCTGAAGTCAGAGAGCTGGCCAGAGGCTGGGCCAGCAGACACTCCCAGGTCGGGGTGGAATGGAGTCTGTCTCAAGTGCAAGGAAGAGCCAGTGGAGAGTTTAAACAGATCTGAGATCTGTTTTAAAAGCCATCCATTTCAAAATGAGCATTTTTTTGAGGAGGGGGGAGAGTATCCATTTCTTCTTGCTCTGCTGCCCTCCAGCAGTGGAACTGGATGTTCGCGGTTTCCAGGAAATCTGCCACAAGCCAGGCCCCAAGAAGGCCCGTCTGCCTTTCTAGGCTGGAGTTGGGCTTCATTCTCCGAAGTGAGAATGGCCTCGTCTGAGTCCCAGCTCACCACTTGTGGGCTGGGTGGCCACTCTCTGAAGGAGGGACCACTCACTAGTCGAGTGCCCTTTAGTGGCTGAGTGACCCACTCGTCGGTGACCTGTATGCACATAGTCACTACTCACAGTTTCTTCTCTCTCTGAGCCTCAGCTTGTCATCTGTAAAATGGGGACAAACTCAGAGCACAGCACCCTGTCATGGGGATGCCCGGGGGTTGTGAGGGCAGCTGAGCACGGTGCCTGGTGCATTGTCTGTGCCCAGTAAACACCAGCGATGGCCCCCATGCATGGATCCAACTACTGCACCAGGCTCTCACACGACTGTGTGTCCCTCTGAGCAGAAAAAACAAGCGTGATAAATCAAGACAGAGCGTGGGGAAACAGGCCCAGAGAAAGGAGGTGGTTTGCTCAAGGCCACGAGCAAGTGAGGAAGAAAATAGGATTCGAACCCGGGTCTGTCCACTTGGAGCCGCACTCTCCGTTGTCCCAGGGTCCACTCGTCTTCCCTCCTACGTCCAGTGTCAGATGCTCAGCGAGCGTGTACCGTGTGGGAGGCCTGTGCCAGACCTGGGGGCATGGTCTTTGCCTGCAGGACTACTAGATGGCTTTCATGGGCACCTTCCCCTATAGGAAGCATAAAATATTGTATTTTATGACTGCTGTTTTCCAGGCTGGATTATATTCTTTTTTTCCTTCTATAGGCCTCTAAAGGTGGGTGGGGCCGTAGGCACTGGAGCTTCTGTGCCTGATGGAAAAGCCGGCCCTGTGTGCCCAACATGAATAGAAGAATCCCACAGATGAAGTGCCAGGGACAACGACCATGAGTTCTCAGAGGGACAGGTTCTGGGAGAGGTAAGAATTTGTGGCTGGGGTTAGGCACATGCTGGAGCTCAGACTGGGCATCCCTGAAGAAGTCACATCAGAGCTGACAGCTGAAGAAGGGTCAGAAAGAAAGGGTGACTAGTGAGGGCAGAAGTGTCCCCAGCTGCAGAAACAGCATGTACAAAGGTCCTGTGGCAGAAGTAGAGGGATAAAAGGGTCGCAGAAGGTGGAGGCTGGGTCAAGATGGGGGAGGCCTCCAGGTTAAAGCAGAGGATGTTCTGGCCTCTCT
This sequence comes from Galagoides demidoff, assembly GCA_963574575.1. Lineage (NCBI taxonomy): Eukaryota > Metazoa > Chordata > Mammalia > Primates > Galagidae > Galagoides > Galagoides demidoff. Next base: position 1,546 of record CAUYQV010039819.1, on the reverse strand, counting down.
CCATCTCTGGCAGTACTGATATGGAGGGGCTATAGTGAATGATGTCACTCCCCAAAGATATGTCTACATCCCACATGGAACCTGTGAACTGAGCTTATTTGGAAAAAAGGTGTTTGGTGATATAATTGAGTTAAGGCTCTCAAGGTGAGATCCAGGTGTGTCCTAAATCCAATGACAGTGTCCTTACAAGAGAAACACACAGAAGAGACAGACAGACAGGAGGAGGAGAAGGCCGTGTGAAGGCAGAGGCAGAGACTGGAGTGATGCAGCCACAAGCCTAGGGACACATGGGTCACCAGAAACTGAAAGAGGAAAAGAAGGACTCCTGCCCAGAGCCTGGCGCTGCCGACACCTTGACTTCAGGTCTCTGGCCTTCAGAACTGTGAGAGAAGAAATGTTTGTTATTTTAAGCCACCTGGTTCATGACAACCAACCAACAAGAGAGCATTGTCTGGGCCACTATGGGCCAGGCTGCCCAGGATCTAGAAATTGTCCTGAGAGGAGAAGGTATAGAAACTTGAGACCAAAACTGAGGCCCAGAGAGGCATGTTCTCCGCCCAGGCTCCCAGCCCGTGGTGGCAGGTCAGTGGGCCACACCTGGGGCCGGGCTCTCTGGCCGGTGCTCTCTCCCTAGACTTCCTGTTTACAGCCAGCTGGCGGCTGCACCGTGTGGCTGCTGGCTTATTCATTTATTTGGACACTTTCCAGTCCTGGCCCTTGACTTTCATCAGGATGACTCCAGTGTAGACATGAAATAGAAGGTGCTACCAAATGCCAAGGGCGTTCCTGGTCACCTGCCTGGGACCCTCACAGCAAGACCACTGGCCCCATCATGTCAGCCAGGACCCCTCCTAGGGAGCAGACACGTCTGAGAGGCTGACACAGGGTGCTGGTTGGAGGTGCAGCTGGGCTGTCATGATTTTACTTGAGGGGGCATTTCAAATAGGGACATTGGCAGAAGACAAAGGACCATCGAGGACATCTGGATAGAAAGATGGAATGGAAGGTAGAGTGACTTTCAACTTCTGTGCCATGACACACTGATACTCTGTGAGAGCATCTTAGGTGTGTGCTGAAAATTTTAAAGATAATTAAATTATTTTTGAAAGAAGTTCAAAGCACAGTAAGTATATATATATTTTTTTTTTTTAGGCAAAATTTCACTTATTAACCCTCAGTAGAGTGCTGTGGTGTCACAGCTCACGGCAACCTCCAACTCCTTGGGCTTAGGTGATTGTCTTGCCTCAACCTCCCGAGTAGCTGGGACTACAGGCGCCTGCTATTTTTTTTATTAAATCACAGCAATGTTCATTAATACTATCATGGGGTACAGTGTACTGTTTCTGTATACGATTTGAAATACTTTCATCCAACTGGTTAACATAGCCGCTATTTTTTTAAAGTCTTTTTTTTTTTTTTGATCAACATAATTTAAGTGTGCCGTGGAAGTTTAACTACAGGTTCAAGTGTGCCGTGAGATTAAACAGGTTGAAGAACACTGGTTTAGCCTCAGCCTTTGCTGGTTTCTATCTGTGTGATCCGGGAA
>CAUYQV010039815.1:0-11321 GCA_963574575.1 Galagoides demidoff | reverse complement strand
AAAAAAAAAAAAAAAACCTCATGTGACATCATACATAAGCCATTGATATAAAGTGAATGGGATATATATTTCTTTTTCTTCCTATGCCCAAGATAACAAAAAGGGTTTAGAATTATTTATCAGTATCTTGCATTTGTTTTTCTAAAAAAGGAAAAGGTATATGCTTCGTTCTTACACTGATTTTGTAACAATAAAAGTCAAGGAATGTAACCAAGAGACAAATTATAGATTAGTTGGTTTTATGCTGGAAAGGGATGAGCTAACTCTGGTGCCTTCTGCTTCTTCAGCACTGTAAGGCGTTGAGGGAGACCACATGTTAACAGGGTGGAGTGAACTCACATTCCCCAGCGGCCTTTCATAGGGAGCCTGCTAGTGTGACAGACAGTGGTCCTCTACAACTCTTGTGAAGTTTGTCAACTACGTTCCAGCTTCTGTGAGTACCAGTGCAGTATAAAGATTTTAAACTTTTTTTTTTTTTTTTTTTTGAGACAGAGCCTCAAGCTGTCACCCTGGGTAGAATGCTGTGGCATCACAGCTCACAGCAACCTCCAACTCCTGGGCTCAAGCGAGTCTCTTGCCTTAGCCTCCCAAGTAGCTGGGACCACAGGTGCCCACCACAAGGCCTGGCAATTTTTTGGTTGCAGTTGTCATTGTTTAGCAGGTCTGGACTAGATTCAAACCCGCCAGCTCTGGTGTATGTGGCTGGCGCCTTAGCCGCTTGAGCTACAGGCTCTGAACCAACTCCTCTACTTTCTAAAACCTGACTGGGGGTAGTCTTAAGAATAATTGCTGGGTCACTTGTATCAACCCTACATGTGGGACTCTGGGTAGTCCGAGACCAGAGTAGGGGCACTAGAGGAGAGGTTCAGGGGACTCAGCCATGGGGGACACAGCCAACCCTCTCCTTAAACATTCCAAGCAATCCCACACCCTATTCCTTGGGACATGACTCATGACTGATCATTTGGTTCTTCCAAGAGGAACACATACTTGGGGACCAGAAGAGAGGAATGGTAAGGGAGGGGGATGGTTTCCCTGGTGATAATGACAACTCATTTGACCTCCCTAGAACAAGTACCTAAAGGACTCCCAAGGAACCCAAACCATTAGAGAAGCCACTGTTAAGAAGGGATGTGGGACACTACACTTCTGGTGTCATCCTCAACTCCAACCCTACTCCTGTGGTTGCAAAAGCAATGCTTAAAATGAACCCCATACTCCTGTCCACCCACCCCTTTCCCACAGATACTTGTAAATATAGTGACAACTATCAGTACCAGCCTCACATCCCTGGCTGTAGCCTGCTGGGCACCTGGTAAGGATCCAGTTTGTCCTGGTCCCCTGGGGGGTTGAGAGAGCAGCAGGGTCCTGCCCCAGTGTTGTGGGCCTGAAAGCCCCAAACTCTCATCCTCAAAACGTTCCTTCACAGGATTTCTCTGTTCACATAGCATCCAGGAATGCCAGTACTTTCCTAAGCAGTTCTGTTCCTCTTTAGGGGTGGAGAGAGTTAATATAAGTACTTCTTTACATTTAACCAAAAGCAACAACAGAGCAGGACTAACAGGAGGGAGCTAATAAAAACAGACACTTTCCTGACAGATGCAGGGTTAAGGGAAAGATTTTTTTTTTTTTTTTTGCAGTTTTTGGCCAGGGCTGGGTTTGAACCCACCACCTCTGGCATATGGGGCCAGTGCCCTACTCCTTTGAGCCACGGACACCGCCCAAGGGAAAGATTTTTAAAACTCATTTTCTTCCTTTTCTGCATAAAGAGTTCTCTATAGAGCTATCTGTAGAGGTGCTAAGGTATGATACCACCTGTTGAAATAAGTTTCTACAGATTATAAACAGTAGCTTAAGTGAAGGCTATAGCAAATCCCAGACTGACACACCTAAGCCAATAGGACAGCTAGCTACTGAATGCCACGCCTGCAGCACTTAGCTTGCTGAGTTATTAATCTCTTAGCAACATCCTTATCACCAGCCAAAGGTGAAAACACAGGAACTGAGACCCACTGACCACCATTAAATAAAACATTAATGTAATCTGCTGGCTCTGCACTTCATAGGAGTTTATTTTCCACTGACCAATAGTCAGACGTAACTTGGCCATGACCTGTAACTAGTGCTTGATGACTGCAAAATACCCACCAACTGGTGGAGGGAATTCCTCCCCACCCAAGACAAACACCTTGAGAACTTTCTGGGCACAGAATGCTCTTAGCAGACCTTTAAAAAATATAGAGAGAGCCACATGGATCTCATTTATTTGTTACCATTTTTTAAAAAAAAAAAGAACATCAAAATTGGCAAACAGGTGGAAGATCTCAGGAAGAATTTTGACTTCTTTTATTTTTTTAGAGACAGAGTCTCACTTTATTGACCTTGGTAGAGTGCCATGGCATCACAGCTCACAGCAACCTCCACCTCCTGGGTTTAGGCGATTCTCTTGCCTCAGCCTCCCAAGTAGCTGGGACCACAGGCGCCTGCCACAACACCTGGCTGTTATTTTTGAAGAATAGCAGAAATTCATGGGAATTTTTATTTTTCTGACAACCATATAATGGCATCACACCTTCTTCTTGCCTCCTGAACACAGCTTAGGAAGGCACTGCCAGCCTCCTAACAATGTTCTGGAGAAGGAGACATCTTCAACCAAGAATTCATTTCTGTGTCTCCCTCTCAGCAGTTAACTCCTGTTCCTGCTCAAGTGTTCTGCCCTCAACCGTAGTTGTCTTTTTCCTTCAAAAAGCAGGATGCTGGCAGCCATGGCTGAGTTCAGGCTATCTACACCAGGCACAACGGGGATGAGCAGCCTCTTGCCCCCCGTGCTTTCAGCCAACTGCAGGGACTCTAGGCTCACACCATAAGTCTCACCACCAATCACCACAGCTGCTGGTGCCTCTGTCCAGTCCAAGTCATAACTCTGAACTTCAAGTTCAGGGAGCCAGCCTTTCTTGGCTCCAGTTTCTAGATCTTCCTCCTCCTCATACCTGTGAAACTTCAGGTATCGCCGATCACACACTGAGCCACGATCACTGGCTTTGTCAGACATTTGGGCCTGAGCATAAAGGCCACAGTTGTCAGCCACATAGACCCGGGTGTCAGGGGGCAGGTAATTTGGCACTGTTTCCCATTCCAGATTATTGATAATGGGCACCTGGAAATGTGCACCCATACCTGCCCGTAACACTTTTGGCTCCCAGGCATCCACACAGCCTAAAAATAAAAAGATAAGATACAATCAAAAGATTTTATCAATCTTAACAGGCTAGTGAACTTTGGAATAAATCAGATGAATTTTAGATCAGGAGATAAAAGTTCTTATAATAAAGGCTTTTTGAAAGCTGGGATCTTCTGCCTCCCCATTATGACAACATGCAGCAAATAGACTACAAGATTATTAATTCCTACTGGTGCTGAAAACAGGTTTATCCCCTCAACATTTTCCACATAAATGCACCAAATTTTTTACAGACGATAGAAAGGAAATTAAAGTCTCCAACCTCAAGGAATTCATGGTATAATGGGTGGTGGCACTGGGATGATATTTAAACACATAAGTACAATATTAGCAATAACTGATATGAAAGCAGCATAAACAGGGTGACAAAAACCCCACGTACAAGCAGGGCAATCAGGAAAAACTTTTAAGAGACCATGACATGTAGCTGGCTCTCAAAGGATACAGGGATCTTGTCAGGAAAAGGCCCAGGAGAAGACAAAGTTAGAGAGGTGGTAGAGTGCCATGGTCCAAAAATGGCAAGGGAGCTCAGCAGGCCACTTAATGGGTGGGGTGGGAGAGGAGAAGGGAGGCAGGTATGGGCCAATTTAAAAGAAGTTTTTTGGATTTCTTAGATCTTCTTATCAGAAGACAATGTAATGAAATGTCACTGAAGGATTTTTTTCTTTAATGGAGACAGGGTCTTGCTCTGATGCTTAGGCTAGAGTGCAATGGCATCATCATAGCTCACAACAACCTCAACCTCCTGGGCTCTAGCACTTCTCCTACTTCAGCATCCCAAGCAGCTGGGACTACAGGCATGTACTACTATGCCTGGCTAATTTTTCTTTTTTTCTTTGCAGTAGAAATAGAGTCTGGGCTCAGCACCTGTGGCTCAAGGGGCTAAGGCGCCAGCCACATACACCTAAGGTGGTGGGTTTGAATCCAGCCCAGGCCTGCCAAACAACGATGGCTGCAACCAAAAAAAAGGTGTTGTGGCGGTGCCTGTGGTTCCAGCTACTTGGGAGGCTGAGGCAGGAGACTTGCTTAAGCCCAGGAGTTGAAGGTTGCTGTGAGCTGTGATGCCACTGCACTTTACCCAGGGGGACAGCTTGAGGCTGTCTCAAAAAAAAAAAAAAAATAGAGTCTGGCTCTTGCTCAGGCTAGTCTCAAATCCTGACCTCAAGTGATCCTCCCACCTTAGCCTCCCAAAGTGCTAGGAGTACAGGTGTGAGCCATTGCTATTGAAGGATTTTAAGCAAAGCATTATCAGAATCAGAGTCATGACTCAAAAAGCCCCATCTAGCTTCAATGTTTAATCTGGATCAGAGGAGCAAAGATATTAGACACGGGGAAATGAAGGACGAGACAAATGCAGTAACCAGGCAATAGTAGCCTTGCCACTCACACAATCTTCCTCTTACACCACAGTAAGAAGAGAACTTCACTCTTATGTGCACTCACATGCTAAGCCCAACCATACCAATGAAATGGCTGAATGGCAGACCTTGGCCTTACCCAGTGTCTGCTACTCATCATGGCCAGGGTAGGAGAGATGGCATAGCCAGGACACCTCATGGTGACGGCTGACACAAGTCTCCCCCTTGACAAGTTATTTTAAAAGTTAATTTGTAGGCTTGGCACCTGTAGCTCAAGCAGCTAAGGCACCAGCCACATACACCAGAGCTAGTAGGTGCGAATCCAGCCCGAGCCTGCCAAACAAAGACAACTACAACCAAAAAATAGCCAGGCATTATGGAGGGCGCCTGTAGCTCCAGCTACCTGGGAGGCTGAGGCAAGAGAATTGCTTAAGCCCAGAAGTTGGAGGTTGCTGTTAGCTGTGATGCCACAGCACTCTACCCAGTGGGGTGACAGCTTGAGGCTCCATCTCAAAAAAAAAAAAAAAAAAGGTTAATCTGTAAAACTTCAGGAAAGATTAGGCAGATCAGATTTAAAAAGAACAATAAGACATAGAGAACATAACAGTGCTCACACACATACCCAGCATGGGCTTTCCCACACATTGCAGGGAACCAGAGGTGGGAGCTAGGCTAAACAAGGGAAAGGGACCAGAAGATGGATCCAGATTTGTGAGAGGAGTTGTCTAATCTAACCACCTTACCTGGTGGGGAATAAGGGAAAAGGTGAGACTTCTCCTCTCATCCTCATCTCATTGTTACTAGGCACCACACCAATTATTTCCTCCTCTTTCCTTCCCTACTTCTTACACACCAGCCATCAGTATCAATGTGAAAACCACTGCTTGGATTATATAGGTAATTTCCAAAACTACACCTGCTATCAGAGCAATCAATAATGGGACAAATAAGCAGGGTACTGATAATGGAAGCCCAGCACCGAACTCCCACGCTGGAGCACCTAATTCTCACGCTGACAGAGAAAAGTACTCCAACAAGGCGTGACTGAGGAGTTAAGAGGAGCAATTTAGGCAAGTCTCAGCAATGGGCACCACCACAGTTTACAGTTAATGGTAGTCTGGGTGTTTCTAATGAATGAAACTCTCCCTCCCCTCCACCAAGGTTTAACAGGCATTTTAGGCATGTCCCAGTCTGTTTAGAACCAACCCTATTAATCCCTGTTTCTGATGAGAAGAGACAGAAATGTAATGAGGCTAATTTATGTAGAGTGTGTGACCCATCCTGAGGCTAAGGAAAATGTATCACACCTGCTTATTTACACGTTGGTGATAGCATTCCTTTCCCAGGGCTCAGAATTCAAGAGTTAGGAAGGTCTCGTATACCCAACAATTAGAGAACTCCAGATCATTAAATAAAGGCCATAAAACCCAAGTGTTAAAATTTTTTTCCCTTTATTGATTTATAATCCTTAATAAACTAGCATGTTCCAAAATAATTTTAAAAGATAACATTTACTAAATTACTTGTTGCATTACTGTGTGCTAGGCACAGTATAAGGTACTTTATGTGCATTATCTCAATCCTGAAAATAACACTACTAGGAAGATCCTGTTATTATCCTTCCTTTAAAGATGAGGAAATCAACACTTAGACTATTACTCACATAGCTAGTAAGGGGCAGATCTAAGATTCAAACCCATGAAGGTCTGCCCAGTGCCCTGGCCAACCAGTCTACCTAAGCACTAAAAACAGCTCTTACCTTTGGTGAGTAATACTTTGCTGCAACCTGCCCCAGCAGCAGATCTCAGAATTGTCCCCAGGTTCCCAGGGTCACGGAGATTGTCACAAATCAACAATATGGGCAGTGAATGGTGAAGCTGTGTCTTTGGATATGTCATCTTAACATGGTCAGGTTTGGCAAATATCCCTGAGGAAACAGGAGATTCATTTCTCTGATGTGGACATGGGGGATAATTACACTTTTCATTTATTTACCATTCTTTACATATTCTTAATTACATAGGGAGTACATGAATACACTCTAAAAAATTCAATCATAAAATTCTACCAGTGACACTCTCTGCCCCCAGCTGTGTTGAGTTTTGGAATGTGTCCTTTCAGAACTTGTTCTATGTATCTACCTATATATACACACACCTACCCTATGTATAAACTTTTTAGTTTTGGGTTTTTTTTTTTTCCCTGAGACAAGAGTTTCACTCTGTCACCCAGGCTGGAGTGCAATGGTGCAATCATAGCTCCTTGCAGCTGCAGCCGCCACAAACTCACGGGCCTAAGTGATTCTCCTGCCTCAGGATCCTGAATAGCTGGGATTACAGGTGTATATCACCACACCAGATACTTTTTTTTTTTTTTGCAGTTTTTGGCTGGGGCTGGATTTGAACCTGCCACCTCCAGCATATGGGGCCAGCACCCCACTCCTTTGAGCCACAGGCGCCACCCCCACACCGGACACTTTTTTTTTTTTAGACGGAACCTCAAGCTATCCCCCTGGGTAGAGTACCATGGCATCACAGCTCACAGCAACCTCCAACTCCTGGGCTCAAGCGAGTCTCCTGCCTCTGCCTCCCAAGTAGCTGGGACTACAGGCACCCACCACAACGCCCAGCCATTTTTTGGTTGCAGCCATCATTGTTGTTTGGCGGGCCCAGGCCTGGGATTCGAACCCGCCACCTTAGGTGTATGTGGCTGGCGCCTTAGCCGCTTGAGCCACAGGCACCAAGCCCGGACACTTTTATTACAGGAATAAGCCACTTACACCTGGCAGGAGGTTTTCTTTTTTGCAGTGTGGCTGGGGCCGCGTTTGAACCCGCCACCCTTGGTACATGGAGCGGGTGCCCTACTCATTGAGCCACAGGTTTTCTTTTTTAACATAAAAATGTATTCTTTATATATTCTACAATTTACTTATTTTGTTCAATAACATAACATGTCTTGAAAAATGTAACATAATTGGTGGGGGTGGTGGCTCATGCCTGTAATCCAAGCACTTTGGGAGGCTGAGGTGGGCGGATCACCTGAGCTCATGAGTTCAAGACCACTCTGAGCTAGAGTGAGGCCTCCATCTCTAAAAATACCTGGGGGTTGTGGCGGGTGCCTATAGTCCCAGCTACTTGGGAGGCTGAGGCAAGAGTGTTGCTTAAACCCAAGAATCTGAAGTTGCTGTAAGCTGTGATGCCACAGCACTCTACTGAGGGAGACATAATAAAACTCTGTCTCACAAAAAAAAAAAAAAAAAAAAAATTCCTTTTGAAACATGCTCCAAAGAGACTGTATAGTTTTTTGAATTTTACTAGCATTTTGCTGTGTATAATTGCTCCAATATTTATTTGGACTACTTCCTGAAGTTAGGAAAAGAATAAAGTAGTGCATGAACTGAAATATAACATGATGAAAAACTTAAGATTCTTTCCAAAAGACAATGCAGGTAAAAAGACTAACCCACTAATGGAGGCAATGGAATGGCATGTGTTTGCTATAAAATATCCCATACTTAAGAGTCACAGTTCAACCAAAGACTGTTTGGCAGAGCAAGGAACCTTTGAAGTCCTCTAACTTCTACTTGAAGGTCTGTGATGATGAGAATCCACTACTTATAAAGGCCCTATTTACATCACTGAATTTTAGAGAGTACCTGAAGTTTGACAGGTAGTGCTAGTTCTATCAACTTCTCCCTTTATTTCCCTCGAGTCTAAAATATAGCAACATAAAGACAAGCTGAATATAATTATTTTTTTGAGATAGAGTCTCATTATGTCACCCTTGGTAGAGAGCTATGGCATCACAACTCACAGCAACCTCAAACTCCTGGGCTTAAGCGATTCTCTTGCCTCAGCCTCCTAAGTAGCTGGGACTACAGGCGCCTGCCACAAAGCCCAGCTATTTTTTTGGTGCATTGTCCAATGCTGTTTAGCTGGACCAGGTTGGGTTCGAACCCACCAGCTTCAGTTTATGTGGCTGGCGCTGAAACCACTGTGCTACAGGTGCAGAGCCTGAATATAAATTTTTTTAAGTTATGAAATGATGAAAGTGGTCATAATGATGAAGTAGGCTACTTAAGTCCAAGATGGGCTCGCCACTGTTAGTATACACACCCAAAGTGGCAAGTACTATAAAAATGAATGACACTTTCCCTGACACATGGAGCGGATATTAGAGAGGTATAGCTAATGAGCATGACTACTTAGTGTAATTCTAGGTATTCAGTGACCCAAGCTCCCATCCTAGGATTTAAGAGTTCTGAGTGTAGGGCCACAGATCCTTGTGACTTGCTGGGTTATAGAGACAAGAGATGGTTCCCCAGAATTTCCTCTCCCAGTTTACAATCCAAGGATGGAATCAGTGATCCCACTATAGGAAACATGCACATATCATGGGTATAAGAGCCCTGGTCTAGACATTCGAACCTGGGAGATAATGCCCCCTCTTCCGATTCTCCCTTACCATTTAAGACAAACCTTGAACCTTCAGTTCTCAGATCTATAAATATAAATCCAATGTCAAAAAAGTATAAAGAATTTATCTTCCCATATGTAGATGAAAGACTTTCTAAGAACTACTAGACATTATGGTTACATAATACCTTAAGTTAGAGTCAACCAAATGAAGAAACACTCTGGAAGATGAGCTTCTCTGTTCACTAGGATAAACAGGGCAATTAATAGCAGTTTACACCTCATTCCTTAGGCTTGCTTCTGGAATAGGTATTTGAAGATAGCTACTGCCATACACATAGAAGTTTTGTGAAAATGTAAGACTAAATCTTTTAGTAAACATTTTCTTAATTTTTAGCCTGACATTAAAGTTTGAAGAAGGGACCTACTAAGTATAAGCTTTGATGAACAGTGGTTCTTCCTAGAGACTATCAAGAGCCAAAACACAAGTCATGGTAAAAAACTGGCTTCAATTTCCACTGAAAATACTGTTAAGATGCATAGGTATGAGAATTGTATTTTTCTGGGTGTTTTAAGAAAGTTTAGACAGTAACACTTTGAATACAGTTTAAATAATGTTTGTTACCCTAAAAAAGAATAAACAAGTAATCCTAGGTCTCTATGCCTAGTGATACACTGTGTAACCACTGACCCATTATTCCTTGTGGCGCTACTAGGTCGGACCAATCCTTGATATCCTCAAACTTCACCTTAATGAGGCTGACACCTTTCAGCTTATCGATTGGCAGTTCCTTTATGTATTCCAGACGACTAAAGAAGAAAACTTTTGGCACAGCTCCAGCCTGGAGAGCGTCTGCAATGAGCCGGCGACCTTCCAGCAGGATCTTCCCTTGCTTTTCCCGAAATGGCCTGGACTTAACTATTGTCATTACACTACTGTGGGTGGAAAAAAAAAAAAACAAGTAAATTACTAAGAGCCTCATTACTGAGACACACCTAGTTCTAACAGACTTAAAAAGCTTGCGGCAGTCAGAAACAACTCCCAAAGAAGACACTTATTTCCACTCTTCATGCACAATAAAAACCAGCGGGTTGGACTGGGAGAAGTCCTCTATAAGGGGCAAAAGGAGGTTGAGGTACAGCTGTGAGGCGGGAAAGGAAACAAGAACACTCGACAAGCCTCGGGAACACATCACCTCAGCCTCCTGTCTCCTGGAAAGGCCTTATCGTAGCGAAGCCCAGAGTCTTCCCAGGTGCTGGGCGTCTGGGATGGGGGCACCTGAAGCGTCTGTTTCTGCTGCTGCTCACGGGGACTGGCCTCAGACGCCGCCTTGCGGAGAGGCTTCTCAGGAGCGCGCTTCCGTTCCACCACCTGTCCGGATGGAAACACCACTTTCACCGGGCTCCGTCGCAGCGCTCGGACCCAGCGCCGCGCGTCGAGGTCCCACGTCTGGACCACTGGCAACAACAGTCGCGTGGCTAATCCAACACGCCGCGCCAACGCCGCCATCTTCCCCGGGCCTAGGCGTCCGTCAAGAACGCGCGCCGGCGGCAACCAGTGACGTCACCGAGGAGCGCGGCGGCGGTGGGCAGGGCGGCGCTGCGCCCGTGACGGCTCAGTGACTGCGGGAATCATGGCTGCTCGCCGATTTCTGCACTTCGTGTTCAAAGTGGGAAACCGCTTCCACACCGCGCGTTTCTATCGGGATGTCCTGGGAATGAAGGTGCAGTCCGGGACAGATTGGGGCTGGCCCGTCAGGCTGGAACTGGCGCCTGAGCCGCCCCGGCAGAGGGAGGGGAGAAATGGGTGTGTCGTGAACCTCAGCCGGAAGGTTTCCGACCCTAGGCCCGGGACAGCTGGTTGGCCCTGCGTGGGTTTCAGCTTCAGGAAGCGTCGGGAATCACTAGTTTAATAGACTTTTGAAAAGCGGCTAAATTCAAGTTCATTCACAAATATTTATTGAGATCTGTCCTTGTGGAGCTTGTAGTCTACAGGGAAAGTCAGCAATTAGAAAGTTATATAATACTTTCCCAATTAACAGTAACCCGGTCTCTTCCCGTTTGGAGTCTTTGGTATAATCAGCGTATTCAGAATTCTGCTTCTATTAGAGCTAGTCTTTATGGTCCCTCGTGCATACTCAGTGTCTGTGTAAATGCTCCGATTCTCCTTTCTTTTTTTTTTTGAGACGGAGCCTCAAGCTATCCCCCTGGGTAGAGTGCCATGGCATCACAGCTCATAGCAACCTCCAACTCCTGGGCTCAAGCGAGTCTCCTGCCTCCGCCTCCCAAGTAGCTGGGACCACAGGC
>CAUYQV010039813.1:0-20791 GCA_963574575.1 Galagoides demidoff | reverse complement strand
ATGAAAGCTATAACCTAATTATAGCCTTAGAATATGGGGAGGGCGATGGATCACCTCTATGGTTTATCTTACAAGGGTACAAGTAAATCTTTCTAAAAGTAGAATATAAACATCTTAACACAATAACTAAGAAAATGACATAAAGGCTATGTTAACCAGTTTAATGAAAATATTTCAAATTGTGTATGAAAACACCACACTGTACCCAATGATTGCATTAATGTACACAGCTATCATTTAATTTTTAAAAAAAGAAAGAAAGAAAGAAAGAAAAAGATAAAAAAAAGAGCAATGGGGCTATATTGCCCAGGCTGGCCTCAAACTCCTGGGCTCAAGTGATCAATCCTCTCATGTAGCTTGGACTATAGGTTCACACCACACTACCTGGCTTAAGTTCAGACTTTGAAGCCCTTCTATGTCTAATCACGTAGATATGAAAGATAAAATAGAGAAATCTTAAAAGGCATACCCACTCCCAGTGCCAAACAAGATGGAGTGATCACGTCCTCTCTCCCACTAAGCATCACAATTAAAACCTCTGGAACACACAAACACCAGCTGTCTAAAAAGTAAACCGTGGCAGGCAGATCTAGAAGGGAAAACAAAACTTGAGGAACAAACCCTCATGAACGAGTTCCCAGTTAATTTATTTATTATTTGTCTTTTATCACTCAAATTTGACCCACAGAAGACCTCCACTGAGGCACAGGGCAGCAGGTGTCAGCAACCAGAACAGAGAGAGAAACTCCATCTTTCTACTGGAAAATCAGGAAAGAGCCACTGAGTGCTGGGAAATGTGGAAAGACCCTAAAAAAATTGTTTTTTCTTTTCTTATTTTTCTTTTTTTCACTGTCCTGGTCCTGAAACTAGAGTGGTTGAAATAGCAGCAGCAAGCAGCTAAAACTCTGAGGAAAAAAATTCTTTTCTGGAAGGAGTAAGAGGGAGTGGAATATCTGTGCTCTGAAAACACAGGGCAGGGGAGAGGGGGGCATCAGGACTCTCTTTTTCTTGCTTTATCTCACCACTCTGCCAGAGGGTGAGCTTAGTCATGCAGAATTGGGTGACAGGGTCACAGGTAACCAAAATGTCAAAGGAAACCTGTCTTTCTGGCCAGAGGAATAGGAAGGGGGAGAGGGGGGCTGTGGGAGGCAGAGAGTACATGGCCTCGGTCCATAATTCAACCCCCACATCAATGTACAATAAATGTGTAATATATGATTGATTTTCAACAAGGGTACCAAGAATGATCTTTTCAAATATGGTGCTGAGACAAATAGATTTTCACATTCAAAAGAATGAATTCGGACTCCTCATACCATATACAATAGTAACTCAAAATTCAACAAGGACCTAGATATAAAAGCTAAAACTATACCACTCTTAGAAGAAAACACAGGTGCAAATCTTTGCAACCTTGGATTAGGCAATGGTTTCTTCGATATGACACCTAAAACACAAGTAGCCAAAACAAAAAGTACGTAGACTTCATAAATATTCAAAGTTTTTAGGTTTCAAAGGACACCATGAAGAAAATAAAAATACAAAACCACAGAATAGGAGAATATATTTACAAATTATGTATTCTGCTAAGGATTTGTATCTATAATATCTAAAGAATTTTATTACTCAATAGTAAAAAGTTGAATAATTACAATTTAAAATAGGCAAAATATTTGAATGAACATTTCTCCAAAGAAGATAGGCAAATGACAATCAAAACCATAATGACATTGGTGGTGTATACTTGTAGTTCCAGCTACTCAGGAGAGTAAAGAGGGAGAATTTTTTGAGGTCTACAAGTTATGTATAGCATGAACAACATAGTGGGACCCCATCTCTTAAAAAAAAAAAAAACACAATGTGATACCACTTCCCACTCCCTAGAATGACTCAAATAAAAGGACAGATAATGACATATGTTGGCAAAAATGTGAATAAATTCAAACTCTATATTATGCTTGTGAGACTATAAAACAGTGCATCCACTTTGGTAAAGTTTTTCAGTTCCTAAAAATGTTACCCTATGAATCAGTAATCCCACTCCCAGAAACAAGGTATATACTCAAGAGAAATGAAGATGTATATCCACACAAAAATTTGATCGTTTATAGCCATTACTTACTATATACAAAAGTGGAAACAACCCAATACCCCTTACCTGATGAAGAGATGAACAAAATGTGGTATCCATGCCATGGAATGTTATTTAGCCATAAAAAGGAATGAAGTACCCATACATGCTACAACATGGATAAAACTTGAAAATGTTAGGTAGATAGGTAGGCCCTCTGGCTATTCTAAGGACATGGGTATCCGCCTTGGTGCAGCCTCTAACAATTGGCCCACCTGGGAAGAATAACCAAGGGTGGGCACTCCAGCTTGGTATTGCCCATTCTTAATCCTACTTTAAGCAACTGCTACATTTCTGGAAGGAGGTCATTGCCTTCACAATCTGGGAATTCCCTAGCCCAGTCATAATAGGATTAGGAAAGGGACCTAGAGTAACCTCAGGGTAATTGTCATTAGTTTAAATCTACATTGTGGTTCATGCCCCTCCCCAGGTGGGTTTTCTGAGAGGGAGTTTGCATATGTAGATACAATCTTGAGAACACCTGTTAATCATTTGGTAACACCCCACCCTCCTGAAAGTCCTCTTCCAGACCAATAAATGGAAACAACCTGAGAATTCCCAAAGAGAGTCCATCAGTGAATCCGTGAATCATTCTTATAGACAGACCCACTCTGTTTTACAATAAAAACCTGCCCTTGAAATTGCTTTCTGCCTATGGTCACTCCATCAAAAGGCTGAACCTAATACTTTTGTGAGCCTGGTCATTGACCAATAGCACACCAAGAACCAAGAGCTGATTGCCACCCCAACAAAAACATGCTAAATAAAAGAAGCCAGACATCATAAGTCATATATTATATGATTCCTTTTGTGTGAAATGTCCAAAACATGCAAATCCATAATGATAAAGTAGATAAAAACTTGTGAAAGACCCGAAGGAGAGAGAATGGAGTAACTTCTATGGGTATAGAGCTTTTTTTGAGTATTATAAATAATCTAGAATTAGACAGTGGTGATGGCAACATACCTTGTGACTGTACACTATTAAATGATGAATTTAATGGTATGTGAAATATCACTAAAAGTAAAAAAGATAGACCATATTCTGGATCATAAACCTTATAAATTTTAAATAATTGAGACTATACAAAGTACTATAAAACTTCCATAGTTGACCATCTCCCTACATTGACCTCCTCCTTAAGATAATCTAATTTTATGTGCAGTAGGCCTAGTTCCTTATGTTGACCACTTCTGTATGTGGACCAGTTTGTTACAGTCCTTTGGGTGGTCAACTTATTGAGGTTCCACTATATATTAAATGACTGTAACATTAACTAAAAGTCAATAACAGAAAGTTATATGGAAAATCCCCCAAAATATTTGGAAACTGATACATGTCAAGGAGGGTGTCTCAAGAGAAATTAGAAAATACTCTGAATTGTTGGGTGATGTTCTTTCTCATGGGGAGAGAAGGACGGCTTGGCTGCAGGTGCAAGCTCACTCCTAGAATTGTTTGAAAGCCAGAAACGACTACATACTCTTAGATGGCATGTAGCAAAATGTCTTTATTTTTCACTCCCTTTTATTGGGAGCTAGTCATGTACATCACCTTGATCAATAATCCTAACATCTTCAATTATTATCATAAACTATAGAAAAGAAAGAAAGTCTGGGAAAGAGAGATAACCATCATAAGATTAACCTAAAGAAAGAAAGTCCAGGAAAGTAAGACAATCATCTTAAGCTAGCCTCAGGCTGTTCCTCCGAAGACCTAAAAGAACTATACATTATCTGATTTCTATTGTTAAAGTTAAAGGTAAGGATAAACAGAGGAGTAAAACCTTTTTCTTCTATGTACTCAATTAAATTTCCAAGAAAGAGGCTCCGTGACTGTTTTCTTATGGTTTGGAGACCCTGCAGTTACGATTGAGTGTTTTACTCACGTCATTACGATGGAGTTTTTCTTTTCAGTCACACCAACCTTTGAGTCATGTCCTCTGCACACACAAATGGGCTGTTTCAACCCTTATCTGGCAGGCTGACTTGACTACACAGTCAGGGTTCCCTGTAGGAGGTTGTTAGGCCTGGCCTCTATGCCCCCGCTGTGTTTTCCCAGGTCGCTTAGGTTTTGACAAAAGCACGTAATACTTGCAAGTCTCTCCGCTCAGTTTTTGGAATTAAAAGAGCACATTTCATTTAATTTTTGTGAGAGTTTACCCCACACTGAATGGAATGAAAAAATCAGGTCTATCTCACCTTTTCTTCTTCATGAAACAGACCCACTTCCAACTCTCTTTGGAAGTGCTCTAAACTTTTCCTAACTAAATAACACTTCCTAAATAAAATCTCTCTTAGTTACTCTGAAAAAAAAGATCAAATACAACATACAAAATTTCTGTATGCAACTAAAACTGTGTTTAGAGGGAAATTAAAAAGAAGAAAGGTCTCAAATTGATAATATATTTTAAAAGAAGTAAATTAAACACAAAACAAGCAGAAGGAAGGAAATAATAAAGAGCAGATGTTAATAAAAACCAAATCTATAGACAAAGGTCAATGCAATCAAAAGCTGGCTCTTTGATGAGATCAATAAATTAAACAATTTCTAGCTAAAATGACCAGTGATACTTATGCTGATTACCCATAGGCTGAAAAGAGCCCAGCCCAGTTCATTTATTCTTAATGAGTGCTCTTTTCACTTTTCAGCCTATTTCTGTTGAGAGCCAAAATTCAGACTGAGGCTGAATAAAGCATGGTGATACAGTAATTACAGTACAATATTTCTAAGGTAACAAATTCTTAAAACCTTTAGCCAAAAGAAACATTGCCCTAACATTATTAAGGAGGCAGAGTTAAGGGTTTCCTGCCACGCCTTAAATAGATGTGTATATAGTATTAAAAGCCTTTTATTTTTCCCAGATTTTATTTTTTTTTTTTATTTTTTTTTTTGAGATTATCTCAAGCTGTCGCCCTAAGTAGAGTGCTATGGCATCATAGTTCATAGCAACCTCAAACTCAGGCTCAAGCGATCCTCTTGCCTCAGTTTTTCTATTTTTAGTAGAGATGGGGGTCTTGCTTTTGCTCAGGCTGGTCTCGAACTCATGAGCTCAAGAAATCCACCAAAGTGTTAGGATTACAGGCATAAGCCACCACACCTGGCCTCCCAGATTTTAAAAATTTTGGTTTCAGTTGAAGAAATCAATGAAAATTACTTATTTTTTAATCTAGCTCTACTGTTCTTTGTGCATATTTATAGTCACTGAATAATTTTTTAAAGTTTTTATTTGAAATCATTTTAAACTTACAAAAAAGTATTAAAAATTACATGCCTTTTACCCAGATTTACCTGTTATAAAGACTTTATCAATTTACTTTATCATTTACTCTCTCCCCCTTCTTCCTCTCTTTCACACACACACACACTATTACTTTTCAACACTATTTGAAAATTATACTTTATCCTAAATACTTCTGTGTGTGTATTTCCTAAGAATAGAAATATTCGCTTACACCACAACAGAACAATTATCAACTTCAGTAAATTTCACATTGTTTTTATCAATCTACCACTCTCATTTGTCAGTGGCCCCAACAACATTTTTTCTCCATTACAAAAGCCACCTTAGGATAACATATTACATTTCATTGTTGTGTCTCTGTAGTTTCTTTTAATGGATCATTGTCATAGCCTTTCCTTGTCTTTTATGATACCCTCATTTCTTATGAGCAGAGCTTTTTTGAAAAAACAAAATAGAAAACTCTTCATTTTGGATTCTTTCTCTGATATTTTCCCCCAACTAAATTCCAGTTATACATTCCCTTCAGGAATATTAATAGATGTGATGTTGTGTCCATATCACATCTGGAGTGACATGTCCATCTGCCTCTCATTGGTGATGTTAGTTTTGATCTCACAATCAAGATGTGTATTGGATTTCTCCTTTTAATAGTTACTATTCTCTCCCTACAATTAATAAGCAATCTGTGGGGACCTACTTTACAGTCACACAAATATCCTGCTCTTCATCAAATTTCTCCCTAAATTTATCATCTGTAGTAGGCCATTTGCATTAATATAAAGAGATTTTGGCTCAGTGCCTGTGGCTCAATTGGCTAAGGCGCCAGCCACGTACACCTAAGGTGGCGGGTTCGAATTCCCAGCCCGGGCCCGCCAAAACAACAATGATGGCTGCAACCCAAAAATGGCCGGGCGTTGTGGCAGGGGCCTGTGGTCCCAGCTACTTGGAAGGCTGAGGCAGGAGACTCGCTTGAGCCCAGGAGTTGGAGGTTGCTATGAGCTGTGATGCCATGGCACTCTACCCAGGAGGATAGCTTGAGGCTCCATCTCAAAAAAAAAAAAAATATAAAGAGATTTTATAAAAGAGATGATATAAGAGATTTATTTAGTTCACAGTGCTGCAGATTGTATAAACCTGGTGCTAGCACCTGCTTCTGGTGAGAGCTCCGGGGAGCTTCCAATCAAGGCAGAAGGTTAAGGGGGAGTAAGTGTGTCACATGGTGAGAGCAGGAGTAAGAGAGGAAGGAGGTGGTCCCGTGCTCTTTTAAACAATCAGCTTTCATGAACTAATAAAGCAAGAACTTATTATCATGAGGTGAGCACCAACCCATTCCTAAGAGGTCCACTCCTGTGATCCAAACACTGGGGCATCCAATTTCAGCATAAGATTTGGAAGGCCAAACCTCCAAAGCACATCATCATCCATTGACGGTTCTTCTTTGAACTAGTTATTCCAATGGTAAGTGAGAAATTATTTGCTAACTTTTCTGTATTGCTCTTCATTGACCAGTTAGTTTTTGGCATTCCATAAGAGCTCTCATTTCTTCCTGATCTATTTCTGTACCTATCATTGATATAGGTTTGTGATTTCCTATTTTTCCAAAGATTTATAATTAATTACTCTTCTTATTTTGGTGTCCAAATAATCCCATATTTGACCTATGAGAGCCCCTTCAATCTGGTTCCTATGACCTTGTCAAGGACATAGATAATAATCTTTGTCCATGCCCTAATCAATTTTCAACAGTTCATTGTTCTGACTTAAGAAGTATCATCAAGGATTCTCCTGGTGGAGCCCTCTTGGGGACCTAGTACGAGCCATACCCGTCTATGCAGCTGGCAAGCAGCTTACAGATACAGATACCATCTATAGATACAACTGCAGATCTTGAAGTGGACACTTGTCTTAGTGGTCCTACTGACCAAGGTTCATCCAGGGACCAGGATCTATGCCCCTGGAAATAGCTCCACCAACTGCTCAGACTCACCTGTGGGTCCAGCAGCAATCAGGTGGCCTAGATTCAAACTTGCTCACCTGTGATCTCAGAGGTACTCCCACCAGCCCAGGGTAATCAACAGGAAAAGGTCTGTGCCTGCTGAAACGAGTCTGTAAATACTAGAAGCATTTGCTCTTTCAGATGCACAGGCATTAGTGGAAGGCTACATGGATTGTGAACAATCAAGCCAAAATGACACCACCAAAGGAAACAAAGCTCCAAAAATCAATCTCAAAGAAATAGAAATCTATAAATTACCTGACAAATAATCATCTTAAAGAAGCCAAATGAGATGTTAGTGTCATTTTAATATGAAAGAGAACACAGACAAGTAAAATCAGGAAAACAATGCTTGAAAAAACTGAGAAGTTTAATAAAGAAATAGAAACCATTAAAAAGAACCAAACAGATATCCTGGCTCCCACCAGGTCCCTGGGCAGGGGCCTAGGTAAGCAAGATTAGCCCTAGATTGTGGCTGATAAGGGTTAGAACTGACTAACAAGGTCTGTTCAGGTGTCAGAGCCAGAACTGAGATCTGTAGGTCTTGCTCCAGGGTTACATTAAATGTGATTCCTACCTACTTCCTTGGTGAACAAAACTGCTCCCAGATCATCATAGAGCTGGAGCTGGGTTATAGGCCTGATTCAGAATCTGCAGTCAGACCAAAGTCAGCAGATCTATTACCCAAGATACTGGTGGGCATGGCTCTTCCCAGACCCCCTAGGTGGATGATTCTGTCTGTAAAACCAAGGTCAAATGGAGCTGTAGCCAAGTCCACAGGGAGATGAGGTTATTTCTGAGTCTGCGGTCAGGACCATCTTTCCACTCTGTTGCACAACTATTACTACCTGTAAATACCCAATTTTCTTGTCTGTCTTCTGTAAAGATAAGAAAATATATGTGTATGTGTGTGTTTTCTTACTTCCTTTGCTTCTTACACAAAATGTAGTATATATTTTCTCTTTTTTTTTTTTTGCTAAACAATATCTGTCCTGGAAATGATTCTGTATCCATTTCTATAGACATACAGTATTCTATTGTGTATATATAATGGCTTATTCAACCAATCTACAAATGTCTGCTTGGAAATTCGGTTTCCAACATTTTGTTGTTATAAATACTGCTGTAATCATTAACCTTATGTATATGTACTTTCCTGTTGAGGATGTATCTTCAGTGGTACTGCTAGGTTGAAGGGCAAATGCGCATCTAGTTATAATAGATATTGATAGATTTCCCTTTACAGAGGTTATATAATTTTGCATTCCTCTGTAATGTATCAGCGGACCTGTTCCCTTCAAAGCCTTGCAAATGGAGCACATGGTCAAACTTTTGTATTTTGTCAAGGTGATGGGTGAAAAATGGTCAGTGGAACACTAATTCATATTCTTCTTATGAGTAAAGCTAAACATTCTTTTTATATGTTAGGTCAATTTCACATTTTTTGTCAATTTTCTATGTCTTTAGATTCTTTTTCTATTATTCTATTAGCTATTTTAACCATTGTTAGAAAAGTTTTCCCCAGGCGGCGCCTGTGGCTCAATGGGTAGGGCACCAGCCCCATACACTGAGGGTGACAGGTTCAAACCCGGCCCCAGCCAAACTGCAACAAAAAAATAGCCAGGCATTGTGGTGGGCACTTGTAGTCCCAGCTACTCGGAAGGCTGAGGCAAGAGAATTGCCTAAGCCCAAGAGTTGGAGGTTCCTGTGAGCTGTGTGATGCCACAGCATCACAGCACTCTACAGAGGGTGATAAAGTGAGACTGTCTTTCTGAAAAAGGAAATCACTTATGTTATCTTCTGCTTACTTGTATAGCTTTATTTTTTCCTTTAGTTCTCTAATCTATTTGGGGTTCATTCTCATATATGGTAGAGATGGCTGGATCTAATTTTGTTTTTTAAATGGCTATCCAGTTGTCCCACCACCATTTATCCAGAAGACCATATTTTCCCAGTGCTTTGAAATACCACCTTTATCACATACTAGATTTCTACATGTAATTGAGGCTATTTTTAAATTTCCTCCTCAAATCCATTGGTCTGCCTATACATGTACTAACTAGTGTCACATTTTAAATTTTAGTATCTTTTATTATCTGATAGGACATTTCCTTGCCTATGGCTCTTTCCTATCAATGTTCTCCTAGGTATCCTTGCATATTGATTTTCTTAGACAAACTTTAAAACTCCATAAAACCCATTGGTATTTATTTCTACTAAACTGGTAATTTAGAGAGAATTAACATCTGGATGATACTGAGATGTGCTAAGCAAAAACAAGAATTATCTTTTATATTGTTCAAGTTTACTTCTATCAGACATGATTTTATACTGCATGTACACGTATTATATGTGTGTACATACAGTGTGGCCATAAAGTTCGTGTGTCTATTTAAAACTACACATGAACTTTACGGCTACCTTGTATACCTATATATGTATATGTAGCTTTTGAACATTTCTTGATTTTTTTTTTTTTTTGCTAACATAAACTAGATTTTCTTGTCCATTGTATCAACTAATTGGTTATTATTTATATATATTGTACATTCTCAATAATGGCATTAGTGCCTCCAAAAGACAAAAATTGGTTTGGTGGGTTAAAAAAAAAATCTTAAATATTACCTTGGCTGGGGGGTCTCCAAAGGGTCATGTACATAAACAATATACATTGTATTTGTTCGGGTATGGTGTCAATTTTGTCATGTTATCTTAACTAGGTGTGTTTTGTCTTGCTTTTTAAATATTACATATTCAGAAAGGTTTGCCTTTTCATCATGTTGCTTATCTTTGCATTAATACTTTCCTTATAATGCCCTCATCTTCCCCCTTTTATTACTAATTTTTCACTATATAAGTATCTTTACCTACACAGTAATTGGTAATTTTTTTTCTTTTCCCCTTTCTTTCTCTCTTCTTCCTCTTAAGAGCTTTATTGAGATATAATTCACATACCAACCAACTCATCTGCCTAAAGTGTACAATTTAACAATTTCAGTATATCCAGGGTTGTGCAATCATCACAATTTCAGAACATTTATTGCCTTCCCCCAAAATCATCTGCACCTATTATCAGTCATTCTTCATTTCCCCCCAGTTTTCCCAGGCTTCAGCAACTACTAATCTACTTTATGTCTCTGTAGGTCTGCCTACACTGGAAATTTCATGTAAATGGATTTATACAATATTTGATCTTTTGTGACTAGCTTCTTTCACATAGCTTCTCAGAACATGATGTTTTCAAGTGTTGTAACATAGCATTTTCTTTTTCATTGACAAACAAAAATCATTTTGTAAATATACCACTTTTAATCTATCTATATATCAATTGGGTTATTTTCACTTCTTTGATATTATAATGAATATTTATACACAAGATTTTGTGTAGCTGAATGTTTTCATTTATGTTGGGTAGACATGTAGGAGTAGAATTGGGTCATGCGGTGACTCTGTGTTTAACATTTTCAGGCTGCCAGAATATTTTCCAAAGTGACTACACACACCATTTTACATTCTCCTCATCAATTGACAAAGTTTCCAATTTCTCCATATCCTCATCAATATGTTTTATCATCTGTCTTATTATCTGAGTGGGTACGAAGTGGTATCTTCTTGTGGTGTTGATTTGTACTCCCCTTACATTTAGATTATACCCTCCTCCTTTCTACTTTGTTAGAATATTTCATGTTTACATATTATTCTTGTACCCTTCAGTCCATTCTTGTTTTAATGTTATCTCCACAGTTAAACCAACAAAATGATCACAGTTGGTACTTTTTCCTAGTTATCTTTTGGCTTAATACTCACCATCTAGTAGATACCTCAGGAAGAGAGCATGTTTACAGTATTTCCTGAGATCTTGCACACTCAAAAGTATTTATAGCTTTAATGCTTGAAGGATAGCTTTGATGGATATACTAATCTTAGTTCACACTAAATTTTTTGAAAATGATACTAGACTGTTGTGCTTTCATATTGGTTTTGAAAGTAATGATTATCTTAATCTCTTATATTTGTAAACTATCTTTTGCTTGGAGGCATTAAGGACTTTTTAAAAAATTGTTAAGTCTAACCATTTGCAAAAGTCTGACTCTATTATAGTCAATTTTCTTGGGCACCCAATAGACTTTTTTCTTTTTGGCCAGGACTGGGTTTGAATCCACCACCCTTGGCAGATGGCGCCAGCGCCCTATCCTTGAGCCACAGGCATGGCCCCACCCAATAGACTTTTTAGTGTGTATGCTCAGGTCTTTTATTTTTGGAAAATTGTGTACCCTGCAGCCAATATAGTAAACTGCCAAGTTCTAACCTATCTTATGTATTTTCAACCTATGTTGACTTTCTTTTGGGGGTGAATTTATCTGTTTTGTAAGCCTTCCATTTCTTTCTCTATACACCCATAGGCTTGCAGCAACAATTAGCGGAAAAAATATTTTTACAATTTATTTTCCATCTTCTAATAATGCTGATGATGTGTGTCATAAGTGGTCAGACTTGGCGTCCTTGTTACTTTTATGAAAGGGGAAGAATGGGGGGTGGCCTCATATACTGAGTGTGGTGGATTTGAACCCAGCCCTGGCCAAACTGCAAACTGCCAGGCATTGTGACAGGCACCTGTAGTCCCAGCTACTCAGGAGGCTGAGGCAAAAGAATCGCCTAAGCCCAAGAACTGGAAGTTGCTGGGAGCTGTGATGCCACAGCACTCTACAGAGGGCAACAGAGTGAGACTGTCTCTGGAAGGAAAAAAAAAAAAAAGAAAGGGAAAGAATGGGGCAGAAGTGACGGTGGAGTGGAGAAAATTACAATTAGGCAGCCTACATTGTGCTCCATATCTGAAGTTCTCAGCCAGAGTAAAATGAAATCTAGAGGTTAAGCTCCAGTGGAAAATACAAAATAAAATCAGACCCCATAAAATATCATTTGATAATATAAACTAAGATATATTTTCTGCTATATTCAGAAGTTCCTCAATCCAAAAGTTTTAGCTGCAAATGAGCCTGGGTTTTACAATATTGTTTTGTGACACAGGGTGCAATGGCAGAAAGGCCCCTTCTGAGAAACAAGGAGGATTGGCTTAAGAAGACTGTGAGCCTGGCCCAGATCGTCTAACCCTGTTTCCCAGATACAGGGCAAGAAATTGATATGAATATTCAAACCTCTGACTCTGGGAATAAAGAAAGAAGTTGAAACAATGGCAGATAATCAAAGAATGTCATTATTAACTCAGGTTGAGGTGATTTGTTTTAATTCAATGATCTTCAGATACTGAATCTACATTTGATCCCTATGGCCATCTGCAATGATTCATATTCCCCTTTTACACACACAAGCTCAAAGACAAATTATCTAAATGTAAATTCTCCATAGGCCTATTTTATATTTCTGACTCTAAGCTGGAAATTGACTTTATCTAGACTCTCTCAACACTTTTGAGATGAATAGACTTGTGTTTGAATCAGCTTCCTCTACTTTCATAGTCTATATCCACAAAGATGTTACTTAACCTCTCAGTTTTATCATCTGTAAACTAGGAATAATAGTAGAATGTATTTCTTATGGAGAGAATTAGAGATGATGAGTATTAGGTGCTGAATATAGTGCCTACCACATAGTAACAGCTAATCAACTGTACATGTTATCAGTGTAAGATTAATCTCACACCCTCTCATACTAAGATAGTGTATAGGATGTAAACAGGTAGAGAAGTCAAGGCCAATAGCATGAGAGACCACGAGGTGGAATGAGATCTCCTCCTAAAACAATGTTTTATAAAAAGTGGTTTGTTAACGATTCACACTGAAAGAAACTATTTTCTAAAGCTTTGCACGAGCCTGAAAAACAGTCTTTGCCTACTCCAGCACAGGTCTTAACACAAAGTGTTATGTGAGGGAGCCCCATTCCTGAGCACCAGCGAACAAGACTGGAAACATGCAGGCAGCCATCCACAGAGGCCTGGCTCAAGGATGCATGTCAAGTAAATCTCATAGAACATTAATCTAGAGAGTAATGTTTCCTAGAGAGCTGAGGTAAAACCACGGGAAGCAATCAGGGTTTGCTCCCCCAGCTTGAGCGAGCTATGTCTTTTCCACCAATACTGCAATATCCCCTTAGGTTTATGATAAGGCTTCACTATGTTGTTTCTACAATTTTTCAAATCACTGAAATATTTCATCTTTTTCCAGTATTAGAATGTATTGAATCAGAAGAATGTTATTTGTAAGGAAAAAAATCAAAATTTTAAAATATTAAAATCATAATAAGAGAAAGCAGAAATGACATTTTAAGATTCAATTCTGATAAAGGAAATTAACAAGATTTTAACAGACTTTAACCAAAGAACATTACAAAATGACATGTTTTTTGACAATACTAATGAAAAATAAAATGATTTCAGAAAAATATGATAAAGAGAACTTGGCCATGTATTGGTAGGACCAAATATTCAGTATCTGGGGATGTTAGCATGTTATCCAGGGTAACTCTGAGAGTTGTACAATAACTACATGCTAGCACTTAAAAAGTTGAGGACAAAATGGCTCAAAATGATTTTTAAAAAGGATACTTTGAGGCTATTTATTACTATTTGGGTCATCAGATTACTGCAATGATTTCTTAGGATACAACAGCTGATTTTTTTTTTTTTTTCAGAAAATGACGGTCATGAGACAATTTCTAAGAAAGACGGTTTCTCAAAAATTTGAGAAGCTCACTATACATCCACCAGAACAGCTAAACTGAAAAATATAATACTGAATGTCAGGCAAGATGTGGACCTATGGAAGGCTTATGTATCAACAGGTAGAAGAGCAAATTAATGCAACTACTTTGGAAAGTTGTTCCATTCTTAGGATTATACCCAACAAAAATATATTCATGTGTTTAATAAAAGACACACTGAAAAATGTTCACAGCAGCATTATTCACTGAAGTCCCCACTTGAAAACAATCTCAATATTCATTAACAGAGAATGGTTAAATAAACTCTGGTATATTCACATGATGGACTACTATACAGCAATGCAAGTGAACAAACAACTATGTACAACACCATGAGTCTCCTTTGTAATTTGTACTTCAATACTTTAAACGGCTACCAACCAACCAGGAAATATATGTGCAACATAACCTGATAGACAAAATAATGCTCTTACTATACACAAAGCATTTAAAATCTGAAGGAAGAACAAAAATCATGAAAAGTGGGCAAATATGCATTAATTCACAAAAGAAAAAGTTTAATTTTTCAGGAATTGTAAAAAAGGAATTTAAAAATTATGAGGTAAGTTTTTGTTACCAATTCAAAGGCTGTAAACCTAAAAAAAGTTTTGATGACATTACATATTACAGTTGGATTAATATCTTCTACATTTTTAAATTTCTATTCAGTGTCCGTGTTTTCTTTGTTCCATACCTTCTGCCTTTTATGGCTTGACTTGAGCATTTTATTATATATGACACTATTTCTCTTCTCTTAGTATATCAAGTATAAGGTTTTGTTTTATGTCTGTGCTTGGTTTGTTTTTTGTTTCATGATTGCCTAGTGTTTACAATATACAACTCATCCACGTCCACTTATAAGTAACACTTAAAACACTCTGAGTAGTACAAGAACTTTATAGTGGAATACAGTTGACTCTTGAATAATATGAGTTTGAATGTTCAGGTCCTCACCCATATGCAATTTTTTTTTCAATAAATATACTGGAAAAATTTTGGAGATTTATGACAATCTGAAAAAACTCAAGATCAACTATGTAGACTAGAAATATAAAAAATTAAGAAAGGCATGTCATGAATACATAAAACATGTTAACTGATTGTTCATGTTATTAGTGAGGTCTATTAATTGTAGGTACTAAGCTGTGGAGGTGTCAAATGATATGCTGATTTTCCTTGTGAAGGGGGCCAGGACCTCTACCCCCTGTGTTCTTCAAGGGTCACCTGTGTTTCTGTCTCCTCCTTGTGTGCCTTAGAACATGCTGTCATCCATTTCACTTATCCATACTTTATAATCATTGAATACACTGTTATTTTGAACAATCAATTATCCATTAAATCAATTAAGAAAAATTAAAGATTTCACTTTCATTTGTTCCTACTCTAATACTCTTCCTTTACGTAGAGTAACATTTCTGACCTAAATCATTAAAGGTGTCAGAATCAAAATAGAGTAAATGGTAAATGTTAAAAAATGTAAAAAACAAACAAACAAAAAACACCACTCCTCAGGTCAAATAGAGTCAGGGAAAGCCATAAGGGGAAGGCCCTGTCTCATGCTTGTATGCCTGATAACAAAAACTATCACAAAAGACTCTACAAGAACCACAACCTTGCACAAAAGTCAACAACCTTACATCAAAAATACTTCCGCAGGGAAATCTGCCCAGCAACTGCCTATCTAACTTTATACTGGTATCACCCTTGTCACTGAGTTTTGTAGCCAAGGATAATTATTTGAAAGCAATCATATAATCCTCATTTTTTCCTTTAAAAACATTTGCTTTCCTTTACCTCACAGAATACACATGTAGTTTGCTATGGCATGCATATGCCACATTTTATTTGCTTTCAAATAAACATCTTTTTCTTTTAGCCTATTTGTTATTTAGGTTGACATTTCCATTCTCTGCTAAGAACTTCTAACATTTCTTGCAAGCCAGGACTACTAGTAAAAATTACCTCAATTTTAGTTTCTGAGAGTCTTTATTTCTCCTTTTGAAAGATAATTTCACAGGGTACAGAATTCTAGGTTAGTGGTTTATCTTGACTCTTTTCTTACATGGTTTCTGAAAAGAAGGCTTACATAATTCTTCTCCTTGCTTCCGTATGGGTAAGGTGTTTTCCTCCTCTGGCTTCTTTCCAGATTTTACTTTTCGGTCATTAGAATATAATTTATCTTGGTATCTCTAACTCATCAATCTGTGGTTTGGGGTCTCACTTGGATTTTGGAACTCCTAGTCATTACTGAGACATACTACTTCCGTTTCTCTTTATTCTTCCAGTATTCACATTAAACACGTTACATCTTTTGTAGTTATTCCACAGTTTTTGGATATTTGGTTCCACTGAGTTTTTTCAGAAAGTTTCTACTGACTTATCTTTAAGCATAGCTGTGTCCACTCTATTACTGAGCCAATCAAACACATTCTTCATTGTTTTTGATTTCTAGAACTTATGATTCTCAGAATTTCTATATTTCTGCCAGTATTACCTGTTCTTTTGTGTTGTTACTTTTCCCATTGGTGCTCTTAGCATATTATATTTTAAAATACTGCTGAGGTAATTCCAGCATCCTTGTCATATCTGGTTCTGATACTCTGCCTCTTCAAATTGTTTTATCCTTTTAGTATGCCTTGTAATTTTTTGTTGAAAACTAGTCATCATGTGCTGGATAAAAGGACCTGAGGTAAACAGGTATTTAGAAATGTAGCACTAAGGGGTGGTGGAAGGGAAGGACTCTCTAGTACTGTGATTAGGTAGCACAGTGACCCTGTGCTCCCAGGCTGAGACCTTCCCAATTGCTTCTTAGTTCCTCCCCACATCCCACTATAGGGGGACAAGGCAGCTAGAATTTAATATTTCCCTTCTCTTGAGGACAGGCCTTATTAAACACAGAATGCTGTGGCATATTTCAAAATGGTTCCTTCTCCCTTCCCAAGGCTGGAAGCGCAAGACTTTTTTCCAATCTTCACCATCCCCCTTTTAGGTGGGGCTCCTAGAGGTTGTTTTAATTTAAAAATATTTGTTAAAAATTGAATATATTCAAGACATACATTAAGATTTGCTATACATATTTTATACAGTGATACAGTACAATGATTAGAATTAAATGAGCACATGTCACCACCCCTACTTTCTAAGAACCCCCCATCTCAGAGTTTTTAACTATCTGGCTTGCCCACATTGAGTCTCCAGGAACTTGTGAATTACAGCTTAGGTTTTTCCTAACCTGGCACTGTCCTAAGGAAGAATCTGCTTTTGAGTTTCAGCTCCTGTAGTTTGCGATTCTCTGTATCCACTTGTCTTTTTCCCATTTCAGGGACAGGAGTTTGTCCGATGGCCTCTATCCTCTGATGGATCTACGGAGAGCTGCTAGTATTTAGTTTGTTTAGCTTTCTACTTGATAAGACAGAATTACAACTTCCAAGCTAACTTTATATGCTGAACCAGAAACCAGGAGTCCCTTGTTTATCAAACATAGCATTTATCAACCTCTAATAAACTAGAAAATTTACTATGCTTATCACTTGCTTGCCGCACTAGAACATAACTATGGTCTGTTATGTTCACTTATAACCTCCTGCACCAAGATCAATGTTTGGCATGTGAGTGCTCAAATATTTGTCAAATGAATGAATATGTGCACCATTTTTTCCTAAGTATATAGAAACTATATATATCCTAAAGATGTAGGAAAGTCTAAATTCTAGAAAAACAAATTTGAATGCAGAATACGTTAGCCATACTACAAAATACAGGTGTGATCATTTTAATTGGCATTTATACATGTTGTAAAACACCCAGCTTCTATTATCTTGGAAGAAATACACCTGGTTACACACTTGTCCTTCTTCCCACTGGATACATGTAAACTGCTCAGGTGGCTAGCCCTTTCTTAATTACTGCTGCATTCACAACTCCAATCTCTCCCAAAGGTAAACCTTTAGAATCAAGGATGTGTCCATGGCTGAGCAATATGAAAAGGTCACAAGATCACAAATTCAATGTGACAGATTGAAAAGAACACTGTACTTGGATAGGCAGTCTCCAGTTCCACAATTTTCCACTATTCTACTTATTAGCCAGTTGACTCTAAAACCCTTTGGATTTGGCTACTGGATAATGTCTTATCTGAGTGACAGACAGGGGATAGCCCATGCTACATTTTTAAACCTCAACTCTAAAAGTCATTGTTCAAAACAAAATTCTTAGTAGTAAATTATTTTTCCTACAAACATGAAAGCTATCCAAACAAAAATAGCAGTAGGTAAGTACACACATTATAGATGACAGATCTAAGTCTTATACAAAGTGTTTGTGGCTTTTATCTTGCATTTGATTTACAAGGAAGAGAAGGAAAGAACTGTACAACTCTTTCACTTCTTTGTGAAAGTGTTCAGATACATAATTATCATAACATGGTTTTTCAAGTTAGTAAAAGAGTTGTGCTTGCTTTGAATTTTACCTTCTTAACCTATTGTAATCAGGAACACATTTTATCAGTTTTCACCTGGTTGGCCTAGTTCAATCAGGGCAATGCAGATGTTGTGGTTTCTATATGGAGGTAATACTGTAGAGAACACTGATTAAGGAGTCAAAAGACCCAGGTTGTACTATCAATGTTGACATGATATTGAATCTATGCATAACTCATTCACTTTTCTTGAATATATTCTTTTTTTTGTTGAGACAGAGTCTCACTATGTCGCCCATGGTAGAGTGCCATTGCGTCATAGCTAACAGCAACCTCAAACTTTAGGGCTTAAGCAATTCTCTTGCCTCAGCCTCCCAAGTAGCTGGGGCTACGGGTGCCCACTACGACAACTGGCTATTTTTTGTTGTTGTTATAGTTGTCATTGTTTTTTGGCAGGCCCTGGCTGGGTTCAAACCCAGCAGCCCCAGTGTATGTGGCCGGCACCCTAACCACTGAACTACAGGCACCAAACCTAGATATATTCTCTTATTTTGAAAATAAAGGTTAACAGAGTCACATTTACATAAAAACCAAAGAAACCAGAAGGGAAAAATGATATTAACTTAGTTGCCTAAAAATAAAAAATACACAGTTGATTCTAAAAACTAAACATAAGCAAAACCAAAGAAATGAACAAAATGATTACCAAAGTTTTCCTGCTGAGTTTTTAAAGGTTCTGTAGAAACCTAGGTCCACAAAAATATTCAATAAAATTTGCGGTCCAAATGGAATTCTAGTAATCCTTAAATTGCTAAAAATTTCATTCTTGGACAAACAGTAAATAGTAGGAAAAAAAGTTAAGGTACAAAATAACTGCCAAGGTATTCAGGTACAACTCAACTTGTTCAAAGGCTTCCCTTGGAAGAATTGTTTGCAGTGCTTTTATTTTAAAAAGTGGGCATTTACTACATATTTCAATGTACTAGATATGTAATCAAGAAGAAAACCCTATTCTTAGATTATCTCATTTGCAGTAACACCCGACAAATATGGTAACTTTAATCATGCTTTGGGAAAAGTAACAATATACAGAAACAAAAAATATGAAAAATTTTGCTTCATCTGCAATCCAAAAAATTAAGGATTACTTAGAATTCTTGTGTTCTTTGGAAGTTAACATCAAAGGCCAACACACACAGATTTATTACTTGTCTCTAAGTCAAGCTCACAGAAGGAAAAAGTCTCCAAACATTTTGGAAGAAAATAGTAATTACCTCAAATCAAGGTTCATCCTTAACTCTTCAGGTTAAGATTTTATTCTATATAAACCAAAGTGCAACGGTACTTTTAAAAAGGCAATCAGCGTTCTCAGTTTTGGGATGGTCTTAATTTAGCAGTCATAGGAGGTGCTTCGGAGGTTAGAACATTTAACTGAGTGAAATTAGATATTTTTACTTTTTATTTTTTTTGTCCAGGGCTGGGTTTGAACCTGCCACCTCCATCATACCGGGCCATCGCCTTACTCCTTTGAGCCACAGGCACCACCCTTTATTTTATTTTTTTTGAGACAAGAGTCTCACTTTGTTGTCCTTGGTAGAATGCCATGGTATCATAGCTCACAGCAACCTCAAACTCTTGAGCTCAAGCAATTCTCTTGCCTTAGCCTCCCAAGTAGCTGGGACTATAGGTGGCCACCACAATGCCCTGCTATTTTTAGAGACGAGGTCTCACTCTGACTCAAGCTAGTCTCAAACCTGTGAGCCCAGGCAATCCACCTGCCTTGGCCTACCAGACTGCTAGGATTACAGGCATGAGCCACCACACTGGCCTAGATATTTTTACTTTTAAAAATTAGATTACTCAAAACAAGTGTGAATTCCACTAGAATGTTACCTAAGGGCAAAAATTCCTGTGTCTATGTGTTTTTAATAAAGAAGGTAGGATAAATATCCATTTTTGTCCCAAGAAATACTGCTAGTTAAAAGACATGAAATTCTGGCTCGGCGCCTGTGGCTCAATTGGCTAAGGCGCCAGCCACATACACCTAAGGTGGCGGGTTCGAATCCCCAGCCCGGGCCCGCCAAAACAATGATGGTTGAAACCAAAAAATGGCCGGGTGTTGTGGCGGGCGCCTGTGGTCCCAGCCTCTTGGGAGGCTGAGGCAGGAGACTCGCTTGAGCCCAGGAGTTGGAGGTTGCTATGAGCTGTGATGCCATGGCACTCTACCCAGGGGGATAGCTTGAGGCGGTTCAAAAAAAAAAAAAGTTACTATCACATGGTAGCTGTCT
>CAUYQV010039809.1:0-32731 GCA_963574575.1 Galagoides demidoff | reverse complement strand
AGACGGAGCCTCAAGCTATCCCCCTGGGTAGAGTGCCATGGCATCACAGCTCATAGCAACCTCCAACTCCTGGGCTCAAGTGAGTCTCCTGCCTCCACCTCCCAAGTAGCTGGGACCACAGGCACCTGCCACAACGCCCGGCAATTTTTTGGTTGCAGCCGTCATTGTTGTTTGGCGGGCCCAGGCTGGCGATTCGAACCCACCACCTTAGGTGTACGTGGCTGACGCCTTAGCCTATTGAGCCACAGGCGCCAAGCCGACCAAATCCTTCTTATTGGGAAGGATCTGCACGTAAACAAGGTACTAATCCGTGTATGAACGTGTGCCCAGCTCAACTAGAATAACATAACCTGTCCTTCCAAATTATAAGACCCTTTGGAAGGTAAGTCTCCCCTGGCAGTATTGGAGAATTCTCAGTTTACAGGAGAAATGGAATGACTACCCTGTGCTTGTGAACTCACTCAACACCAAGTCATGTGAATGAAACGTTAGGAGAGCAACACTCACAGAAGCAAAAAGACATACACAAAACAAGCCCAGTCTCTCTTGCTTCAAATGTGCTTAAAAAATACTTGGGTGGGGGATGGGAAGCATTGTGACAGGTCACCTTCCTTACTGTAACCTCCTTAAATTAAAATGAGAAATGCCATGACTTCAACTTCACGAATTAATTGCCAGTGCTACTGGGGGTATTACAAGACAGTCCCTTAAAACTTTAAAACTTTTCTAGGATAAAAATGGGGTCCTAAGTGTTTTCCATGGGAATATTTGCATATGAATGCGTTTGCTATTATATGTGCAATTGTTTTATGGGTAGTCATAGAATTATGCTCCTTAACCGAAAATTTTATGTTTTATGACACTCTGTAAATGTAAATATCTGGAAAGTTTTAAGTATCAATCATCTGAGCATCTGTTTTTCTAATTTTTTGTTAGCTGTTTAAGAATACAAACACTAGCGCACCAGGCATTATGAACAATACTTATGGAAACTATTTTGTTGTAGCACATTAGAATCTCAGGGATAATGGATCATAATCCATTCACCATCTTATATTCTAAACAACCCCTGAAACAGTTTATGAATAAATATATTGCACCCAGAGGAAATGGATCATTACTTGAAGTGCATCCATTAATTTTATTACTTGTGTACAGTGCATAACAGATTGTTAAGAATAATTTTAATTGTGCACCACCTTCCCTGCAAGTACTTCAAAACTGCCACTTAAAGTGAAGTATTCCTCATCAAGTACATTCATCATTAGCCACGAAGCCAGGGTAGAATAACGCCAAACCTGTGTTTCTAGAGCTCTTGAATTAAAAGAATATTTGAAATTAAAACTTAAAGTTGCTAATAAATAGTCTCCTTTTTGTTGCACGTTAAGTGAGGGTCATTATAAATCCATTTAGCATTCAATATAATAAGCTCAAATGGAGGGATTTATTCAGAATCAATAAAGATGAGGGCTGAGGCTACACTCTAGAGGCTTCTGTGACCACACTGACCTGTATACAACTGGCATGCCATTATAAAAATAATAGCTTTCAAATTAATGCTATATATAAAATCCATATCCCTGGTGAGGGCACTATGAATTTTACTGATAGAGCTCTGCTTTTCTATTTTCAAACATCATGGAATTAGCGAGGAAAAAGTCAGATTCTTTTCATATTTGTTTTTGCCAGTAATTTCCCACAACGGTGACTGCTATGATGTCCTCCTTTCACATACACAAACAGACACAAATGCATATGCACACACACCCCCCCCCCGTGTAAGCACACAGACTCTTACTCTTGGAGGTTAGAGTTGAACCAAGAAAAATATGTCTGTCAATTAACAACATTTATTGAACGTGAACTCTGTGTAGAGGATTATCCTAAGTGTCATGTGCAGAGAGAGGAAATATAAATCAAACTTCCCAGAACTGAGGGAGGAATAAGAGAACTGTGTACCACTGAGGAAAGCTATTTCCATGTCCCATTTGCATGCAGGTCAGCTGAGACATGTCTTCCCATTAAAACGTCCAATTAAAAGACTTGTTGCTACTGAAAATCTGACACAGTAAGCATGAGAGGTTTGGCTTGGACATGAACTAAGCTGACTGTAATCCCTACCTTCACTCATCTGACAAAATTGTGTTGCCCACACTCAAATGACATCACTCATGGGAAAGTACTTACTGAACTATAAACCAAAATGTAAGAAATATACTTAGTTAACATTATAGATAAGAGGAGCCTGGGTCTGTGTTATCATCTTGTGCTACTTAATCACAATCATTAGCATACTCACTAGTAGATATCACCGTCAACACCATAATCTATAGTTTTGAGATGTTCTTTTAGTCTAATCTTCCAATAATTATTACTTTTATTTAAACATTTTCTTAATGTGATTGTCTTAAGGCTCTTAATTAACACAGAAAATATAAGAATTTGAAAATGAAGGATCATTTAATGGAGAAAGCACTACTAACTCCTGCAATAGATAATTATAGTATTTCCTCTAGAAATTACAGTGGAACTATTTTATAGAATAAAGAATGGAAACATGAGCTATGTTTATGTACGTTTTCAAATAAATATTTTGACATGACTACTCTGGGGTAATAATCAATCTTAAAAAGGAAAATCAATTTATCCAAAGTAGGCCTTTTTTGCTACACTTGACTTATAAGGAGACTGTGCATGCTCAGGCACAAATGTTATTTTAGAAAAATATGAAGAGGGTGATTAGTGGGATCACCTCAAGGGTTTATCTTACAAGGATACAAGTGATTCTTTCTAAAAGTAGAATATAAATGTCTTAACAGAATAACTAAGAAAATGACATGAAGGCTATGTTAACCAGTTTGATGAAAATATTTCAAATTGTATATGAAAACTGTACCCTATGATTGCATTAATGTACACAGCTATAATTTAATTTTTTAAAAAAGAATACAATAGACATGTATATAGGAATAAAACTATACATGCAATTTTGATTCTAGACAGCCCCCAAATTCCATAATCTCAAAAATAGATTGGAAAGCCTTTGTTCTGAAGTAAACAGGATCAGTTAAAACAAATTTTTTCACTCATTAATCATTTCCCCACTGGGTGCAAAAATATAGTTAGATAGTTAGAGGGGATGAACAATATTCCATAGCACAGCAAAGTGATTATAATCAATAAGTTAGGGTACACTTTAAAATAATTAAAATGGTGTAATTGTAATGTTCCTAATACAAAGAAATGAGAAGTCCCTGGAGGGATGGACACCCCAGCTACCCTGATTTGATTAATTCATATTGTATACCTGTATCAAAACTTCACATGTATCTTGTGAAGATATTCAACTATCATGTACTCATAACAATTAAAAAAAAACTTATCAAAATTAAAACTCTGGAAAAAGATTTGGAAAAATAAAAAACAACTGTTCAAAATTAAATCTTTGGGAATCATTATTCATCAGATAAAAATTGTTACATATTTAATGGCTAAACTTTTCCAAATTTTTAAATACCAAAACCATTTTTGCATTAAAATACAGAAATGTGTGTGTGTGTGTGTGTATATATATATATATATATATAAACCTTAGAGAAGCTTATATCTTTTTTTTTTTACAGGTGAACAAATAGAAGTGTGAAACTTCTCTTTCAATATAATATGCCTACTTATCTTATATATTGACAATAAGCTTCATGAAGATTCTATCTATACAAAAACGTATTCAGTATGAAGGGGTCCTGTCTACCACCTAACATTCTGTCAAACATATCCAACCAATTCACTTAACATTCTGTCAAACATATCCAACCAATTGATGTTGACATAGGAATAGTAAATTAACTTTCAGGCTAGTTCAAACAAGAAGTACAGCTTTTTGAAATTGTCCTTATTCCATAAAATAGTTTCACTATAATTTCTTGAATTATAGCAAAATTCCATCCCCAAAATGCCAGAGATAAGTCTTTAGTTAACACTCTCTCTTTTAGTAGCTTCTCTTTTTAGTCTATGATCGTGAAAGATCACTTCTACTCTGACCAAAAGAACTAGGACATCCATAAGGAAAACGTCCGTGTGTAGATTTTTAAGTATACAAGCAATTCTAGAAACTCTTTCTGCTTAAAAATATCCAAATACATTAATAAGAACTTCTTACTGTCTGTATATTTTTAAAATATCTATTGTTACCATAAACTTCACAATATAATTAATATTAACTGCTTCAGAAGTTTGCCTACAACTCCTTGCATTTGATTATGTACAGTCAAAATGAAAATTATCTTCAAACTGATCATTACTTCTACGTGACCCGGCAAAAACTGAACATGTTTTCTGACATAGTGTTTTTAGGTCATACAGCAGATTTTTAACAATACTTTGCAGCATCTAACAGGGGTCACTACTACATGGAAACCATGGTCAATTTTGCACTTTCAACAGCTTTAACACCCTGTCCTGCTCCATTTCTAAGCACATTTCTTAAATTCTTTCAAGATGTTGCTTTGAGATGAATGGATTGTTTTCTATACTTCTTAAGCGGTATGAAATCTTCATTGTTTCATAGATACTTATAAACAGACAACAGTGATTCAATTATATATCTGATGTGGTATTTGGGGTCAAAACTGAAGTAAAATATAACTTATGAGAAACTTTTTTCTATGTCTCAGAGCTCATCTGGAAGGCAAAGAGTTCCAAAATTATTCTAATTTTTTTTAAAAGTTTAATTTAATCTTAGGACAAATTCTTTTAAGTAGAAAATTCCATTTGCTATGAATGTACTAATACTTATAAAAATAGTTTATAAAATGTTTTCTTTAAAATATAATAGCTATACTTATGCTGTTCTTCTACAACACCATGAGTATATGTTAAATGTTTTCATGGTGGTATGTACATACACAATCTACATATAAATTCATATACACATATATTTATATGTGTATTAGCAGCATATTATTATAACATTGTACAAGAGGGATTTACCTTTATCTTAATTTTAATGGGAAGTATAGGTGGTTAAAGGAATGCTCATTTATATGAGGTCCTAAATGAAGTACAGTGATTCAACATTCATTTCCTTTTTATAAATAGAAGGGCAAGAATACATATGTCATGCCTGGTTGTGAGTTTCAATATAACTCTGTAGCCCAAACTTGAAAAAGAGCATTATAGACCTGTACATTTAAGAGCGTTACTGACATAACTATTGGAAATATTGGCTTGGAGAAAGCATAATTTATCTTTCAGCTTTATAAGCTACAGCAGCAAATGCTAGTTCTTGGCTCTATGCTAGAGGAGTTATTAACAATCAGGGTTCATCATATAAGTACCGCCCGCTAACCAATTGCGCCACTGGAGCTCCAATCCATGAATGGATCAATAAACTGTGGTATATGTACACCATGGAATACTATGCAGCCGTAAAGAAAAAATGGAGACTTTACCTCCTTCATGTTTACATGGATGGAGCTGGAAAATGTGCTTCTTAGCAAAGTATCTCAGGAATGGAAGAAAAAGTATCCAATGTACACAGCCCTTTTATGAAACTAATCTATAGCTCTCAAACAAAAGATACAACTTAATTCTACCCCAAAAATATGGGGAGGGGGTGGGGAAGGGGAGGGAAGAAGGGTGGATGGGTGGTGGGAGGGTGACCGGAAAGATCACCTATATATCTGTCTAACAAGGGTACAAGTGAACTTTTCTAGAACTAGAATATAAATGTTTTGATACAATGATTAAGCAAATGACATGAAATTTATGTTGACCAGCTTGATGAGAGTGTTTCAAATTGTATATGAAAACAGCACAATGTACCCCATGTTTGCATTAATGTATACAGATATCAATTTATAAAAAAAATTATAAATATCATGTACACAGCTATGATTTAATTAAAAAATTATAAATAGCAAAAATTGGGGAAAAAGCAAAAAAATTAGAATTTGATACATTTCATATAGAGAAGATATAAAAATTGATGACATAAGGCCAGGTGTGGTGGCTCACACCTGTCATCCTGGCACTGTAGGAGGCCACAGCAGGTAGTTTGCCTGAGCTCAGTGTTGAGACCAACTTGAGCCAGAGTGAGACCTGTAAAAAAATAGCTGGGCATTGTGTTGGGTGCCTATAGTCCCAGCTACTCAGGAGCCTGAGGCAAGAGGATCACTTGAGCCAAAGAGTTTGAGGTTGCTGTGAGCTATGATGCAGGGTAACAGAGTAAGACTCTGTCTCAAAAAAAAAAAAAAAAAAAAAACAGTAAGAAAAAGCAGACTCCTAGAATTGATAACTAAATTCAGCAAAATCTTAGTTTATAAAATCAATGTACATGAATCAGTAACATTTCTATATACTTACAATAGTCCATTTAAGAGTCAAATCAAAGACTCAATGCCATTTACAGCAGCTGCATAGAAAATAAAATACCTAGGAATATGCCTAACCAAAGAGGTGAAAGAACTGTGTGCAATGAGAACTACAAAATGCCAAGGAAAGAAATCATGATGACGCAAACTAACGGAAAAACATTTCCCAGTCACAGATCAGTAGAATAAACACTGTTAAAATGTCTAAACTGGCTAAAGTGATTTACAGATTCAATTCAGTCCCCATTAGTATATTGGGGTCATATTTCACAGATCTAGAAAAAATAATTCTACACTTCATTTGGAATCAGAAAAGAGCCTGCATAGCCTAAACAAACTTAAGCAAAAACAACAAATCTGGAGGCATCACTTACCTGACTTAATAAATTATACTATAAGGCTATGGTTACCAAAACAATATGGTACTGGTGCAAAACTAGAGACAGAGACTGATGGAACAACACAGAGAACCCAGATGTAAAACCCCTTCCTACAGCAACTGATTTTTGACAAAGCTGACAACACACCCTGGAGTAAAGAATCCCTATTCAAGAAATGAAAATTCTTGCTGGGAAAATTGGATAGCCCCATGTAGAAGAATGGGATAGGACCCTCTCTCTCACTTTATAGAAAAATTAATTAAAGATGAATAAAAGAAATGTAAGACATGAAACCATACAAATCAGAAGAAAATGTAAGAAAAACTCTTCTAGACATTAGCAAAAAAAAAAAAAAAATTAGTAAGTGGCAGAATACATGAACAGAAGTTTTGCAAAGGAAGACAAACAAGCCTCAGTGCCTGTGGCTCAGTGAGTAGGGCGCCGGCCCCATATACCGAGGGTGGCGGGTTCAAACCTGGCCCTGGCCAAACTGCAACAAAAACATAGCCAGGCATTGTGGTGGGCACCTGTAGTCCCAGCTACTTGGGAGCCTGAGGCAAGAGAATCACCTAAGCCCAAGAGCTGGAAGTTGCTGTGAGGTGTGATGCCATGACTCTCTACTGAGGGTGACAAAGTGAGACTCTGTCTCTTAAAAAAAAAAAAAAGTAAAAAAACAAAAGAAAAACAGACAAAGGGCCGACAAATACAGGAAAAAAGTGCTCATCATCACTAGTCATCAGGGAAACACAAGTTACAATCACAATGAGATAATAAGATACCACTGTACCCCTCCCAGACAGGCCATTGTTAAAAAGCCAAAAAAAAAAAAAATAGAGGCTGCCTTGGATACAGGGCAATAGACATGTTTCTACACTGTTGATGGGACTGCAGGTGAGTGCAGCCTCCATGGGGAGTTTCCTGAAAGAAATGATGTAGACTTCTCCTTCAATCCAGAAAGGAGATATTTCCTTGCTGGCCAGATATTTACCTAAAGGAAAAGTCATTTTATCAGAAAGATAGCTAGAGTAATTATCATGGCATAATTCACAACCACAAAGATATGGAATCAATCTGTGTGAAATTCATGAGTGGATAAAGAAAATGTGGCATGTACATGAACATGTGTGCACACACAGACATCATGGAGTACTATTCAGTTATAAAAAGGAATGAAATAGTGTATTTCATAGCAACTTGGATGGAACTGGAGACCATTATTTTAAGTGAAATATCTTAGGAATGGAAAAACAAACACCACATGTGCTTTCTAATTATTGGGAGCTAAACAATGGGTGCCCATGGGCACAAGGCGATGTTAAGGACATTGGGAAACAAGAAGAGGGGAGGCTGTGAGGGAGTAAGGGTAAAAACTTATCTGTTGGGTACAATGAACACTATTCTGGTTAGGAGCAGGCCAAAAGCCTAGACTGAAGCTTTCTTTATATAAGGTATCCATGTATCAAAAATAGTTGTACCCTCTGAATATTTTGAAATTAAAAAAAAAACTTTTATTCACTAATTATATTTGTAAGAAATTAAGACTAAAATCTTTCAAGTGTTTTTAAGTAATTACCATTAATCAGAAACAGACCCTCCCAGGAGGGAGACAGGAAAGACCTAGCCTGGCTAGGAGTGTTCACACCCTGGGGTGTGAACCCAGAATTCTCCCTACCGAGGAGGCCCATTTGTCCTTCATCATCCGCAACTTTCACAAGGGGCTCTCGTCCTCCCACCTTCCTTCTTCCCCTGGGACCCTTCAGCCCTGGTCCACATAATCAATGTGCTGGGCCTGCTCCAGCTGCCCTGTGTGCCTTCTCATCTCTGCAAAAGGCTGGATGGACAGACAAGGCACACATCCCACAGGTAGCCCCTGAGGATGAAGAGTTGTGGATACCAAATGGGGCTGTGAGGGGAGGAAAGTGGCTGGCATTTGGCAAATGGTGACACAAAGTAGCCATCCAGGCTTGTCTAAATAATAGGGCCATGAGCCGGAGAGTGCCAACCAAGGCAGTGGATGTGGTGGCTTCTGTGGGATGTCTCTTTGACCACAACATAACACCAAACCCAACTCTGTTATATTTGGTCAGAGAGAGTCACAGGCCAGGTATAGAAGCCACAGTGTAGCCTATGGGAATAGTTTCAGTCTCTCAAAGAATCAAAAATTAGAAAGGATGGTAGGTTCTACATTAACAGAGGCAGGGAGAACTTTAGCCATTCAAAGCCTGCCCCATCTGCCTCTCAGCATAGCAATGCCATTCCAAATTCTGTAACATTTCTTCACTCAGCTGATTTCTCTGGTTATCCCACGTGATGCCCCTACCAAG
Source organism: Galagoides demidoff (assembly GCA_963574575.1). Lineage (NCBI taxonomy): Eukaryota > Metazoa > Chordata > Mammalia > Primates > Galagidae > Galagoides > Galagoides demidoff. Next base: position 23,656 of record CAUYQV010039809.1, on the reverse strand, counting down.
TGGCCCCTCACTCATGTCTTCAGCTCAACCCCTGTAACCAGAACATGTCCTCCTCTGTCTTCCTAACCACTGTGGGGGACTGGGGAGTTGACAGTGAGATTATGAGAAATGGGGAGAAAGGGAGAAATAAATGGGGCAGACCCACAAGGAAGCCAGCTTCCTTGCCATAGTGGCCACAGCACAGGTTTCCCCAGAAGGAAGGTTTCTGTGTGTGTGTGTGTGTAGCCGTGAGGGGGGCAATGTAGACAGATGGAGAGGAGGGGGCTGGGGTGACAGGTAAATACAAGGTGGCCATAAAGTTCACACACTATTTTAAATTGCACATGAACTTTATGGCCACCCTGTGTGTAGGGGTGTATAGGGTTCCCCTAAATGTTCATCTTACTTTCTATTGTTAAGAATACCTTTCCTTCAGGAAAGCTCTTTAAGATAGAGTAAGAGCAGGTGCCAGAGAATGATATTTAATTTAATTGCATTTTCTATAAATGCAAGAAAAAGTTAAAAATAAAAATAAATTAATTGGATACTTTTTCTTCCATTCTTGAGATACTTTGCTAAGAAGAATATATTCCATATAAACATGTGTGAGGTAAAGTCTCCATCTTTCTTGAAGGCTGTATAATATTCCATGGTGTACATATACCACAATTTATTGATCCATTCATGGGTCAATGGGTACTTGGGCATCTTCCATGACTTAGCAATTATGAATTGGGCTGCAATAAACATTCTGGTACATATATCTTTGTTATAATGTGATTTTTGGTCTTCTGGATATATAGAGGAATTGTAGGATTGAATGGCAGGTCTATTTTTAGATCTCTACATGTTCTCCAAACATCTATGAAAGCTATAACCCAATTATAATCCAAGAAGAAGGGGAAAGGGGAGAGGGACCGGGGTGGGGGGAGGATGGGTGTAGGGAGAGTAATTGGTGGGACCACACCTACGGTGCATCTTACAAGGGTACATGTGAAATTTACTAGGTGTAGAGTATAAATGTCTTAACACAATAACTAAGAAAATGCCATGAAGGCTGCCAGTTTGATGAAAGCATTTCAACTTATATGTAAAACCAGCACATTGTACCCCATGATTGCATTAACGTACACAGCTATGATTTTATAGAAAAAAAATCATATCCAGTTCCCCAGCCAGATGACCCTTACTGCAGATTGCCTGCAAGTGGCTGATAACAGGTGCATTAAATAATTTTTTGTTGGCTTGCAAAAAAATGAATAAATAAATAAATTAATTATTATTAATCCAATGTATAGTCGTATTGGCTATTTTCAGATATGCTGTTACAAGAATGTGGCAAATCTGTATTGAGAAAGAGAAAAATTAGATTTCCTTGGCTTTGTCAAAGTTTTGGTGAGTTCTCCTAATTCCATTATGTTTTTATTTGTGATACAGTTTTTGTCCTTCATTGAAACTATCACATTCTTATTAAAGAATGAATATGCAATGAACAAGCACCAAAACAAGCTGATTAAACTTCTTTTTTCACTTCTCTAATAGTTTCTTCTTATAAATACAAGGTCATTAGATCCAATTCTGCAGAGGGTAATTAATAGCATTTTCTAGGTACATTTATTTTTCATAGACCCTCAATCTTTATCTCCTCCAATCCTATGATTTTTTTTTTCAGTTTTTTCTTCTAACTCTTAAACACTGTTGAGCAATTTTTGGCTTCCATTTTTAATAACAGTTAGGGGAAAATGAACAAACAAATCATCTAACTAAAGTCAGAAAAAAAATAATGAGTCTACTTGGTGAGTACTCCTATTTCCATTGCTCCACTCTGCTTATTGTGTGGTGTTTACTCTTCCTTTTCCCATTGGCCAAAGATGCTTAGACGCTACCATCTTATAACTTTATATTAATACAATATGTAAGAGAAGAAAAAAAAGAGGGTGTAAATAATATTACCATAAGGAATATTATGAGGAAAGAAATGGCTGCCCATATTAGGCTCCCTCTTTAAAATCTCTCTTATCTGGAGAACCCAGTGATGAGTCTGCTGTACAAAAGTGCCATGAAGATGAAGCTCTAATTTCAGTTCAGATTCTCATATCGGCAATTACCTGTGTACACTTGATGGATTTTACCACTGTAGTATGCAGTAATGCTCATCCAGCTGAAGTGATCAGCCTTTGATAATGTGAGCAGAAGATAACGGGTGGGTTTGGGTAATGAAATATGACTAACCTGACAAGAAATCATCTCCACTACCAGAAAAGCAGCCCACGTAGTAGGCCCTCTTTTTTTCCCCATGGCATGACTCTCATTTGCTGAGTAATCTCTAATGCCTATCCTATTGATTTGCAGTCAAGATGATTATGCCAAATAGAAGATGCTAAATAAAGTATTACAATCCAAACTGGCATTCTGTTACTTACACACCACAGTAATGGTTGATGGAGAATTGGGTGCAAATTACTGGGTTGAGAAGTGTCTTGTTCCAAGAGTGCAACTGAACAAAAGCTACCAACACCAGGGTTTTATTTTCACTAGTAATTCAGCAAAGACCAGCTTTGAGGAATTTAGATAAAGATATAAAAATATTTGTCATTTAAGTAACTTGAAAATTCAGGAATAGGAGGGGGGGGTGGAGCATGGTTAATTTAAATTGTAAATTAGGATCCTCCTTTGAAGCTTAAAATGGTCGGGAATTTGCCAGAATACTAGCAGTTTGAGGAGGTATAACCTGGTAGCCACTGAAGCTTCCGAAGAGCACAGGGTCATGTGTTCTTGCCTCGGCCACAGCTTCCACGGCCAATAGTTTTGCTATATGACCTGATCAGTTGACTCTGAAAACCAGATAGTTTCCACGATACATAATTTTACAGTTTCAAAACATTCTCATTCTCATTCCACCCAATCACTTGAAAAAATATTGTGTGTTTGTGAGTGTGTGGGTAGTATGGTGTGAACACATCAGATTGAGAGGGTTTAATTCTACCACATATTTTATTTTATTGAAGTGACCGTGGCCCAAAATAGACTTCAAAGACCAGGATATACTTGACATTTGTAAAACTAAAATATATTGTGATGTCTATTTGAGACTCGTGGAAAATAACAGATTGGAGTATGCATGGGAAAGTACTAAAAATCCTTGCCATGTACTTCTCTCAGATTAGAACTTTAGAGAATATAATTATTAAGGTTTTGTGCTAATTGTTGCCTATGGAGATCACAAAGAGATTTTTTATTATTTTGTCTTTTTTTCTTTCTAAAAAATCAAGAATTCATTTGTGTAAAATAATGCACTATTTTACCCAGAAGTGATTTAACCTTTTGGCTGGGGATGCATTCGTTTGTAGAGAATATCGTGTGATCTCTTTCCGTTTCCCCAAGTTCTGCCTCTATTTGTTCAGAAATCCGTACTGAGAAGCAAAGTCAACTCTATGAACATCTTTCAGTTCACATCTTCACAGTGGCTAAAAGGGGTGTACAAGTGAAGAAAAAATTAGCCCTCATTGACTGCCAAAAGTCTCTTCTGTATTGTAAAAAAAAAAAAAAAAAAAATTTAATTGCATTCACTGATGACAAGTGTGGGTGCATTTGGCAGACAAGGGGAAAGGACTTTGCTATGTATCTGCTGTTCAAAAATTCTTCTCATTCTGCTAACACTTTTCCCCTTCATGTCATCAAAAATAATTTTTTACTGATTATGTTGACACCCTCATAATGCCAAAATTTTTCTTACATCTCAGATGCAACTGTCTGTCATGATCTACATTCAAGCGTGTTGTCTTTTTTTTTTTTAATATAGCATATATGTAAAAAAAAAAAAAAAAAAGGACTTTTTGAAACTACCAAGTTCAAGTTATACTTTGCTTGGTGAAGACTAATTCGTAGCTGCACAAGAATGAATGTGGAACACATTCATTTTCAACCTTCAGATACTAATTTTATCTTCCCAACCAGTTGGTATCTTAAAGAATATTAAGCCATTTTAGCCTACAACACAAAGTGCTTGAAAATGTGACAGTTTTAGAAGGTGAATTACTTTTGTCGTTTCGCGTGGGAGATGATTTCTTTCAGGATATTTTCAATTTAAAAGAGATATAATCTGCCAACAATAAAAATGGGACAAATAAAAATTCACTGCAGGTTGTTTTATGTAATAATTGTGTTCTTGAAAAGGTACCTGCAAAGCAAATCATATTTTTCCAACGGCTTGTTTTATATCCGAAAGATGCGTTCAGCCTCTTTTACACACCATATATTCAAAGTCATCTTCTTGAAACAATTCTTGATTCTGCAATATTTCTGTTATCTATAGCTTTCACTAACTGACCTCTTCTTAAGCTTTTTTTTATTACTGGTGATGAAAAACCATGATTTCTTCTTTAGATTGTAGTATATGTCCTCTGTAGATTTTGCAAATAATCCCCCTTTTCCTTCTTCCATTTCTTTCTTCCTTTTTTTTTTGAGACAGGACTCAGGCTGTCCCCCTGGGTAGAGTACTGTGACATCACAGTTCACAGCAACCTCCAACTCCTGGGCTCAAGCGAGTCTCCTGCCTCTGCCTCCCAAGTAGCTGGGACCACAGGCGCCCACCACAACGGCTAGCTATTTTTTTTTGCCTGCAGCCATCATTGTTGTTTGGCAGGCCTGGGCTGGATTCGAACCTGCCACCTTAGGTGTATGTGGCTGGTGCCTTAGCCACTTGAGCGACAGGCGCGGAGCCCCTTCTTCCATTTCTAATAGGAGTAAGTAGATAATCTCATAATAACTTGGGAATAGAAGGCTAAAGTTTAATGGCTTTGTGCCTTCTCTGAACTAAACTCAACTGAAAAGATCGTTCTGCACAGAAAAATCAACACCCATCCCAAATATCTAGGCAGTAAGATGCAGAATAAAAGTTGAAGAATAAAAGGGATAGAACAAAAGCAAAATGTCAAGGAGTAGGATTAAATGAATAAAAAGTCTCAGGGAGAAATATCTATCCCTATGTTTTTCCATAACCTTGTTACAGAAAAACCACTTACAACAACAACATGGTGCCTATTGGAACCTATTTGGAGTGTGCTACTCTATCAGTAAATCTGTAGGTTGGGTGGCAGACACATCCAGTAATAATCACTACAAGTAGTAGCAAACACATAAGACAAATGCTAAATAAGGTTTTCCATGGTGCTGACATGCTGCTTTGTCCATTTTCAAATTAAGAATTTCAGAAACACACATAGTCTAGTTTTTCAATGCCATTCAGTCCCAGTTGGGTATAACCAAAGAGAACATTGGAGACTGAAGGAAGAGAGGGTTTCATGGTAGGAGATATGATAAAAATGCTCTATAGCACGTATCTGTCCTGGGGAATTTACGGGCTGCATCAGCCTCACACTCAAGTTACATTTGAGAAAATATATTATTTTTTTAAAAGTGTACTTACAAGACACAAAGTAAATACTTATGATAATAGGCTTTGAGGGGAGAAGTTAACTAATTCATTCACATCAATAGGAATATCAAAATATAATGGCACTCCGCTCAGACACTTGTTTACCTTGTAGTTTTGCTTAAATCTGATTTTAATTTAAATTTTTTCCTAAATTAAATGACTATTCAAGTTCTACCTTGCATTCTTGATTTGTAATTTCTTTGACGACTATTTCTTCATCATGAAATGATCTATTAGTAAGTCGAACTATTCATCTTTGAAATCAGTGGATTGTCTTTATAAATACGGATCATTCATTTATGCGAGGAAGAGATTGTTGGCAAAACATAAAATAACAAAATAAAACAACATGGCTATGCGTCTTTATCTATTTGACTTCAGGATTCTAACATTTTCCTGCCTCTTCTCCTCATCAATTACTGTGAAAATCTCAAAGGGGAGTGCTTAACAGTGGTCTCTGAGCTGCTGTCACGTGATGTTTGCTGTATTTCTTTTTCTTCTGCCTCAGTTTCCTCTCTCTTGTGTCCACTGTAGAAAAAGAGGCTTGAGTCATTCTCACTGCTGCTGGGGCCGATAGCACATCTCGTGTAAAGACAAATACCCATGCCAAGGGAACTGGAAGGGGAAAATGAACTGAAATGGCCGCAGGGGGAGAGGGAGGATCAAACATACCCAAGAAGGTTATAGAGGAGGCAGAAAATGCCAGCAGAGACATCTTGTCTCATGCGAGGAAAGAGGTCTGCGGGATTGAGAGCACACAGATGTGTGGAGAGAACTGGGTTGTGCATGGGAAACCAGGAGGAGCTAACTGGCTAACTGAAAAACAACTCAAATTCTTGTGGATATTTCTGAAAGTTAAAAAGGGACCTATTTTACAGCATGCATCAACATTTCTTAACTTTTTCTTTCTGTAAGCATCTCTTTATTCTTAGAAGATAACAATCTTTTTTATACGTATGTTGCAAATACTTTCCTCTTTGTTTTTTACCTCTTGATTCTATGGTATAGAATTTGTTGTAACCATACCTTTTATAATGGTACATAGTCGAACCTTTCAATTTATGATTATATTTTTAGTGTGAAGGTTCCTGTCTCCAAAATTTATATAGACATTTACCTATTTTTCTACTTATTCTATTATTTCATTTTTACACATTTTTACATTTAATTCATTAATCAATTGATCTTACACATTCCATAATCATTCATAAAATAATTCAATATTTCTGAAAATTAAAAAAATACCTTTCATTACATACTAAAGATTTAAACACTCTAAGCTGAATTAGGAGAATTTACATTCTGCTCCATTAACCTACCATTCACTTGAACACATGTATAATATTCAATTAATTTTTGTAGTTTTATAGTATGTTATCTGATACATAAAGCCTCCCCAATTATTATTATTATTCTCAACTATCAGTTTTTTTTTAATTAAATCATCGCTGTGTACATTAATGCAGTCATGGAGTACAATGTGCTGGTTTTATATACAATTTGAAATATTTTCGTCAAACTGGTTAACATAGCCTTCATGGCATTTTCTTAGTTATTGTGTTGAGACATTTATGTTCTACATTTAGTAAGTTTCATATGTTCCTTTGTAAGATGCACCATAGGTGTGGTCCCACCAATCACCCTCCTTCCACCCATCCTCTCCCCTCCCCTCCTCTCTCTCTCCCCCTTCCCCATATTCTTGGGCTATAATTGGGCTACTATTTCATAGTAGGGCTGAGTACATTGGACCCTTTTTCTTCCATTCTTGAGATACTTTGCTAAGAAGAATATGTTCCAGCTCCATCCATGTAAACATGAAAGAGGTAAAGTCTCCATCTTTCTTTAAGGCCGCATAATATTCCACAGTGTACATATACCACAATTAAGTAGCAGTTAAATAAACGTAACACAAAACAGGTACTTGTCACCATTTTAAAGTACACAGTTCAGTAGCATTTAAGTACATTCAAGTTGTGAAGCCACTCTATCTAGTGTCAAAACATTTTCATTACCTCAGAAGGAAACTTTATACCTACTAAGCCTCCACTCCCTTTCACTCTCTCCCCCTTGTTCCCTGGCAGCCTCCAACCTGCTTCTGTATCTCTAACGGATTTTCTTATTCAGGGTATTTCCCATGAGTGGAATCCTAGTTGTCTTTTTGTATCTGAATTATTTCACTTAGCATAATATTTCTTAGCTTCATCCATATTAGTATATGTCAGTACTTCATCCCTTCCTGATGGGGTCATGATCCATTGAGTGGATATACCAAAATTAATTTCTTCATTGATTGATGAACTCATGAGCTATTTCTACCTGAGAATTGTGCTGCTATACACACTACATCACAAGTTTTTGTTTGAATATCCATTGTCAGTTCTTATAGGTGTATAATAGTGCTGTATAACTTACTGAGGAACCCCAGTTTTTGACAGTAGCTACACATTCCCATTAGCAATATACAAGCATGGCAATTTCCCTACATTCTCACAAACATTTATTTTCTGTTTTTATTTATTATAGCCACCCTAGTGGATGTGAGGTGGTATCTTATGATTTGGATTTTTATTTCCCTAATGTCTAACAATGCTGATCATCTTTCCAGGGACTTGTTGACGATTTGTATATCTTCTTTGGAGAAATGTTTATTTAATTCCTTTGACTTATTTTTTGCTTATTTATTTTTCCACATAAATAATACAATCATCTTATCAAGTTCTACCTGCAAAAAGGCATTTTGAGATATTGATAAAAATTACATCCAATACATGTATTAATTTGTATAGAATTGGTAGTTCTGTAGTTATGTGAAGTCTTACCATTTAATAATCTGATGTGTCTCTTCATCAGTTATTCAAATATTTCATGACTCTTGAAAGTTTAACAGTTTTTAAACACATGGATTACACATTGCTTATAAGTTTTTGTTAGCTTATAAAAAATCGTTCCCAGTATTTCCTTCCTTCCTTCCTTTTTTTCTTTTCTATGTAAATTGAATATCTTTTTATCTGTTAAATTTTCCATAACTTGATTTTCGTGATCATTTCACAATATTTAAATATATCAAAACATCACATTAAACATATATGGTTCCTATGTGCTAATTATATCTTTAAAAAGCTGTACATTTTTTTTAAAGAATGAACTTCCTAAATGGGTGCTGCTGGGCCATGAATGGTGGCTCATGCCTGTAATCCTAGCACTCTGGGAGGCCAACATGGGAGGATTCCTTGAGCTCAAGAGGTCAAGATCAGTCTGAGCAAGAGCAAGACTCCACCTTTACTAAAAATAGAAAAAAATTAGCTAAGTGTAGTGGCATGGGCCTGAGGCTGAGGCAGGGGGATCACTTGAGCCCAGATGTCTGAGGTTGTTGTAAGATAGGCTGATGCCAAGGCACTCTAATTCTGAGCAAGAGAGTGAGACTCTGTCTCAAAAACAAAAAAGTATTGCTGATACATGTATATGTGACATTTTAGGTCTTTGGCATCAATCTATCTTACAGCAACCCCAAACACCTAGGCTTAAGTGATCCCCCTGCCTCAGCCTCAGGCCCATTTTATATGATGGAGGCCGGGCATGGTGGCTCATACCTGTAATCCTAGCATGTGGGAGGCCCAGCTTGGTAGATTACCTTAGCTAATGGGCTTGAGACCAGCCTAAGCCAGAGTGAGACCCCATCTCTAAAAATAGCCAGGCATTGTAGCAGGCACCTGTAGTCCCAGGTACTTGGGAGGCTGAGGCAAGACAATCGCTTGAGCCCAATAGTTTGAGGTTGCTGTGAGCTGTGACACCACAGCACTCTACCAAGGGTGACAAAATAAGACTGTCTGAGAAAAAAAATTTTTTTAATATGGCAGATATCAGTAATATTTAGTGCCTAATGCTATACTGCTTTGTATCACCATCAGGTTGTTAATTTAGCAAAGTTCTTTTCTTATCAGTAATATTCCAAACTTTCCTAGGGAAGGAATATCTATATTGTCTATGCTTTTTGCATTATCCTTAGTATTCAGCACAATTATTAAGAAATACTTATTAACCTGAAATAATACTTTTCAGGAATCATCTTATAAATTGATACTTAGTAAAAAGCCATTGCTAGACTTCTAGGTAACTGTCCGCAGGGCACCAATAATTTCTAGAATCACAACTAGTTTATATCAAGGAAGTACATAGGTTAGAGTAATTGCTTTGAAGTGGAATAAGGGAGAAAAATCCAAGAGAAAATGAGAGGAATCGATAAAACTCGATCAAGGCATACCTTTTGTGTGTGTACACTTATGCACGCAGAAAGTCAATGGTACCAACATAGTCTATGATAATTATATGACTTCTTGAATTCTTCTACTGTTATTAGAGGCTACATAAAACATGGTGCTGTAAAAGGTTTTGTAAAAGGGTTTAAAAGACCAAGTTCTTATAACCCTAGAGGTAGCCAAATATAAAAGAGACATGTTCTATTTTAGTGGCAAAACAATTATAGTTAGAGAAAGTTTTTTTTCTAAACTCTGAATCTAATTTCACCCAATTATAATTTCTGTTAAGTATAAACCTTTGGTGGAAGAAGCATAGATTGAGCAGATCTCTCTGAAATCACTATTACAGGATGAAAAATACTACATAACAGGTACAATCATAAAAACCTTTCTACCTAATGCTGTTCACCAAAGCAAGTAGAAATATTTATAAATTTAGAACTAAAATTCTATTTTTTTTTCACTCAGATGATGTGGAACAGCAAACATAGCCAAAACAAAAAAATTATTTTGTCATTATCTCTTTTTCCTCTCTCTCTCACACACACAGACAAACCTACTTTCTATTTAAAGATGCATTTGCTGATTGTGTTATGTTTATTTTTTACTAAATCCCATATGTAAGGTTTTATAAGGTGACATTTATATGGGAGATGCTTCATGGAAAAAAAAAAGAATGCTGAAATTACATAAGTTTGAGAAGCATTTTTTGATGTATAGCATTATTGGAAATTCACTATATATTAGTATTCTGAAGGCTTCTAGAAGTCTTAGAGGAAAAAATTAGAATATCTGGAATTTATTTGACCATGGACCATTTTATACTCAACACCTAACACACCACCATAGTAGTCAAGATATGCTTGTTCAGGCTATGGTAACAAGCCACCCCACGACATCAGTGGCTGCATTATAAAATTTGTTTCTTATTTAAAACCACATATCTAATGTAGTTCTGAGGAAATTTACAGGCCTTTTATCTACTCAGAAAATCAGGTGAGTTTTTTTTTTCTTTTCCACAATCACTATAGCAATGATAAAGAAATTCAGTAAATGATGCACACCTTTTTTTTTTTTTGCAGTTTTTGGCCAGGGCTGAGTTTGACCCACCACCTCCGGCATATGGGGCTGGCTCCCTACTCCTTTGAGCCACAGGCGCCGCCCTCATGCACTCCTTTTATAACTTCTTCCAGGAAGTGACATTACTCTCTTTCTACAAATTTCATTGGCTCAGGTAAATAATATTGGCATGCCCAACTGCAGTGCCAGAAGGGAAGGTTAATTCTACCATGTGTTCCAAAGACAAAAAGCCAAAAATTTTTGGTGAACAGCAGAACTACCACAAACACACTTTGAAAAATCTGGGCTGAAGAAACAGCTTTGGCACCTGTTATTCAATAGCTCAGTGAACATATAAAATAAATGCTTCTGGCAACTGAGGAATCTTGGGGTTCACCCAGTCTGTCAGCATTGCCAGCTTGGCTCCTTTGCTTTACCAGCTGCATAATGGGGTCTGTTTCAAGGATGTTGCCCCATCTGTGACTCAAACACTGCCCCTTTGTTGATGTTGCCTCCGAGCAACTGGCAGCCGTTGTAATAACATACGGCACTGCTTCACCCTTCTGCCCTGAAACCTACCAGCATCCCAACATATCTTATCTCCAAGTCCTTTCTGTTTCAGTCCTTATCCCATGATCTCTGTCTTAGGCTATTCAGGCTGCTCTAACTAAATACCATAAACTGGGTGGCTTACAAACAACAGAAATTTATTTCTCCCAGCTCTGGAGTCTGGGAATTCCAAGATCAAGGCACTGGTAAATTCTGTGTCTGATAAAGGCCCCTTGCTGGTTCACAGATGGCACCTTCTCACTGCGCCCTCCCATGGAGGAAGGTGCAAGGAAACTCCCTGGGATCTCGTTTGTAAGGCACTAATCCCATTCATGAGGGCTCCACACTTATCATTTACTCACTTCCCAAAGACACCACCTCTCAATACTATCACCTTTTGCATTAGGATTTCAACATATGTAATTGGGGAGGACACAAGCCTTCAGACCACAGCAGTTTCCAGTGTTATTATCAGAAAGGAGCTACATGACTTATCAGTGACCACTGTATTGTAGTGGTCTCCATTCATTGCCAATGAGATGCATGGAAAATAATATTCAGTACTCTAAGGGGCTGTTTTTCATGTCTAAAATGTGTAGGCCTGGGAAAGAAGTTTCCAAAGCAGAGCTTTCTCCAAGAAAGGAGAGGCTATCAAGTAGGCATCACTTCATTCTTCTTTCTTGGCTGCAACTCCACTCCATCACTTCTGGATTTGTCACCCTTGCATATTTTGATTTCTTGTATGCTTTTGCCTATAAGAAGGCTTCTGCAGTGAAAAGATTATTTTGCCTCTTCGCCAAATGTTCTTTAAGGTCCTTCTCAGCCTTGACATTTTAACATACTCCTATCATCAATATGAAGAAAGTTTTGACACATTCAACAACAAGGACAGGGCAGACGAGGGTTAGTTAGTGAATTTTAGTTTCTTTCACCTGGTGAACCATGGAAAAATTAACTTAGTGTGTCTTTATAATGACAAAGAAGGTAACATGCTACCAAGAATGTGAACCTGCTCATTTCTCTACTTTTGGGTCTGCTGTGTAAATCTAGTTACTCTCTACAAGTCTAAGGAGCTTAGTTTATTCCCCTGGAGAGACGTAAACTACTAGAGTCAAACTAAAGTTATACAGCTGGTACAGAAAGTGCAGAATGTCCAGGGCTTCCATGGGAGGCCCTTGAACGCTGGTACAGTTTTTGAGCCCCACCCAAGTCTGACTTAGATGGTGACCAAAAGGATCCGAAGGATCTTGGGATAAACTCCCTAAGGAGAACCTTAGGGTGATATCCAGGCAGTTTGGACAATGAGGTTTGGCATTTGGATGTTCTTCACTTAAAATTTCTGCTAATAGTTCTTGTATAAGGATCATAAAAATGTTTCATCACAAGCAATGATTGTGATATATGGAGAATGCTACTTGGAATTGAATACAGAAAGGATTCTGTGGTCAAGAGCAGATCTAGCAGAAAGAAGTATCACTACCCATTAGTGACGTCTGCATGGCAGTGTGCATGCCACCTGCTTCTCATCCTGAGGCTTTTCTCACCTCATAGTAGCTTTCCATTATTAACATGGTGATGTTGAAAACAGTCCCTTGTGTTTCCTGTAACTGAAAGAGAAACAAATCATGTCCAATGTGTTGACACTTAACATCCAGAGCAATAATAATGGATGATCCATAAGGTATGAATTGGATCTTATATTATTGCATTGTGTCTGGGATGGAGAATATATAATCTGTGTTTTTTACTACTACTAAAAAGATAAAACCAGTATCATTTCTCTTGATTTCATGAGAATTCACATTTATACCTTCAAAGTTAAATGGCAATGCATTGGCATTCCCATCCCATTAACTATTTTTTAAATTATTTTTTTGGAATAAAAATTTACAGGCTGAAACTTAAGACCACATTAATATAGTTAGAGGTGACTATTGTGATTCTTTTTAGGCCTTGCATCTGCAGAATTTACAAGGACAAAATGTAATCCCAACCCAGAAAGCTGAGGTAGATGTCTTTGTAAACCAGTTTGCTTCTGTTAGATTAATTAGTCAACCAACTCTAAAAGTAAAATTTAAACTTACAAATGTGAGGATTTATATTTCTGGTAATTATCTGCATCTACAATAAACAGAATATGGGTCTCTTTCTGTTCATGGTAAACATATAACAACTAACTTCAGCTATACTGTGTATTCAGAACAAGTGAGAACTGAGAATTATCTGGTTGGTTTTCTCATATATACCTTTGGGCTGAGATTTACACTCATTGTCCACATGAAACATACTAAGAATCTCACAGAAGATTTAGATGTCAAAATTCTATGCAAAATGCCAGATGCTGCTGCAATCCAATTTTGGAACTTTGCTCCATCAGTCAAGACCAAGAGAATGAGGCCTGATTGATTCTATTGTTCACCATGTTGTATCTCATTTATTTCTGGGCGCAAGGTTTTACATTATATCCGCGTTTTCCTTTCCTAGCCTGTAGTTTCCTTTTACACACAATTACCCATTCTCTTTTTCCATCCACTGGCTAAGTGGAGGCAACTCCAAGAACATAGAGAAGGGAAGAGACAAAGGCAGAACTAGTTAGGTCCCTTAATTGCACATGAATGAGACGTGACCAACAGTGAGTGAACTTTTGCTTAACCATTAAAAAAGTGGCCAGGTGCAGTGGCTCATACCTGTAATCCCAGTGCTTTGGGAGGCTGAGGTGGGAGAATCATGTGAACCCAGGAGTTAAGGGCTACAATATGAGCAGACCTCTTCTCTCTAGTTTGGGCAACAGAGTGAGACCTTGTCTCTATTAAAAAGTTAAATAAGTAAATAATGTGTTAAACCTCTGAAACTTAAGGTTATTTGTTGCATCTGTTATTCTATCCTAACCAAGCTAGTATGGCAAAGGAAACTAATGGTGATCTTGATTGATTATATGGCCTCCTTTAAGATTCCTGGATGATAATCAACAATTACTATATCAAGACATCATAAATGTCAAAGTGAATGCCATTTGTGGTGCTATAAGGAGACATTTACTTAGCACTCTTCATATGCAAAAAATATATAATTTTGCTATCCTTATTTATAGATCACAAATGAAAATCCAGGTGATCAAATAACAAGATCAGTCAGTTAGTAAGTAATAGACCTGACCTCATATCCAACTTGCTTTGATTCTTAGTCCTGAACTGCTGAGCACCACGCTGTACATTCATTCTACTTCACTTTTCTGACAATCATAGAACCAAACTGACCAGTTTTTATCACATCAGAGTATGCCTACTTATGTACAGCACTTGATATTTCTGAATATCAAACCTATTAAAAACATAGCTTTGATGCTTGCTTAAATCTGCAACCATCGAAGATCTTGCTTACAAGCAACACAGCCATGTAAGCTAGCTTAAGTAGAAAAACAGTTGATTAGAGGATATTAGGAAACTCACTGAAGTTTCAGAAGGCTTATTAGCTCACATCCAGGGGCAATTTTCAAATTTTACACTAAGGTCCATCCATAGCGACCCCTCTGATCACAGACATAGCATTGAAAATGTGTATATTGTCGCTGTCCCAAGCACATCTGCCATTACTGCCTCAGAATGCTTAAGATCTCTCCTCGATATCTGCTAGTTACTCTTATGAGAATACGGATTCTGTTCAACAACCGAACTTGCTCCTTGTGCTATTTTTGTATAAATAAGGCAATCTCAGGGAATAGCTCTATTTGGTAAAGACTGCACTCCCTCCTGGAGTCTGGGAAGTCAAGTTCTGGCTTCCACATTGAGTAGGTAGGTCTTGTCAGGCGGGAAATTCTCCAACACATAAAACATCTATTCAAGAGGTTCTCAGTGACATATGTCCATTAAAATAACAATCCAAAGTCACAGGGAAGCCAAGGTCATGGAGGAATAGAAACTATACTCCCTTTCGTGGGTGTCAAACCCCATGGCTCACAGGCCACATGAGGAACTTTTTGTTTATTTGTGGTGGCAGATATCATGAAAATTATGCATGGACTTTTTTCTTTTTTGCTCATCAGCTTTTGTTAGCATTTATGCATTTAATGGGTGACCCAAGACAACTCTTCTTCCAGTGTAACCCTGAGAAACCAAAATGTTGAACATCTCTGCAAGGTTAGAGGAAGCTGGTTCATGGAACAGAGCAGAGGTCCAAAAAAGAAAAGCAACAGTCTAAGAAAAGCTAGAGCTGCTGGATGACGACTTCTAAGCTTAGGTGAAGTCTGGCTCTACCTGCTGTGATGGTTTCCATGGATTGTCATAATGAGGTCTCTGCAGTTCTTAAATAGCAAGTTCAACATGCCAGAGAGTAAACACCTTTAGAATATTCACATGAATAAATAATTCCAATAGTAAGCACTCTCACACCTAGTTTAAGGAGAAACATATTTCATTAAGAGACATTAGGAAACTTGCAAAAGATTCAGGAGGCTTAAAGGGGGGAGAAAAGTAGAAACTTTTGTGTCTAATAGATATAGGAAGGACACTTACATAGTGTTTAAGAAGAACAGATTTTGATAACTCACACAATTAGTTTGAATTCTGACTCCACCCACTGACTTATCACCTCAATATATTGTATATTCCTTTCATGAAGTTATGCATCATGTCTCATTCACATTTGTGCCAATTATAACACCTCCTTTGGCATAGAACTAAACAATTAATACTTTTTAACAAGTTCTTTCAACTGGCAGTAGCAAAAAAAAAAATTATTTTTCTGGATTAAACAGAATGTAACTACTTAGTAATTGGAAAGAAAAATACTTTGAAAATATGGGTTTCCAGCAACCACAGAATATGTGGATGCATCAGCTCGAGAAGGACTGCTCTCAGGAATCAATTTTGTACCATTTTTAATTGCCAGGCATGAACAAATAGGACTCAAAACACCATACAATGATTAAAGTAGCTATATATCACCTTGACTGTAGCAATGCTTCTCTAGAGTCCAGAGTTAGTTAACATATGGTATTCACCACACCTCTCTCTTTCCAATGTTTATGTCCAAACATCGCTTCTAAAGTAGTCATATTAATGGTATTGATTAATACTTGGTAGAAATGATGGGAAAAAAATTGATGTGCTCTTCTAAACCTCAGCTATAACTAAAATACCTGGAGTGTGGCTTCCTTGAATTCTGTGAGAGCTCTCTTTTCAGGCTCTTCCGTTCTCACTGATTAGATCTGCAGATGGAAATCAGGTGTGAAAACCCATTAAGATGCTTCACAACAAGACAAATTTTGACTCTTATTGAGCTCTCCTGTTCTCTCTTCCTTAACTAAGGCCCAGGAACATCTTACCAAGGAGAGAGAATAACTTACCTTATGGATCTCATTCCTCCTAAAGGCAGGCATTTCACCCAATTGTGGCATAATACATTTCTTAAATTGTTGCTTTGCAAAGAGCCACTTAGTCAGTTCTTTCAAGGGAAGAATAAAGAGTATGATCTTATTGATAAAGAGCTCTCAGTTATCCATGCCACAAAAAAAAAAAGATAAGAAGTATACAGCTCTTACACCAAAATTATAACACGTTTTTTTTTCACTACACATTTTAAAACCCAAATAAAGAATACCTTTTAAATGAGTTAGTGACACAGCGTCTTATTTTAGATAGAGAATAGCCTTTAATGTTTGCAGTGTCGAAAAGCAGTTCTGAGAGTAGGCTTTGGAGTCAGATGACTGGAATTAAAACCCTGGCTTTACATTTACCAGCTGTGTGGCGTTAAGCGATTTGCAAAACCTCCTGGGCCTCAGTATTTTCTTCTGTTTAATGATACTAATGATAAAAATAATCATATATAATAAAGAAGCTTAAATTAATAAAAATAATAAAATACAATCATGACTATGATAACACCTTTCTCACAGGTTTGTGAGGGCTGAAATAATAAAATCCAGCGCTTAGCATTCAATACAGAGTTATCATTTTATTTTTCGTACTGTGTGCATTTCTGTCCTATAAAAGCATAGCATGTTAAAAGAAAACCAAAAACTTTCCATAGCCTTTCCTGATCTTTAGATGAATACAGCTCAACATTTTTGATTTCTAAATGCTTCACCGAGAAAGTGAGATATGAAAAAAAAAAAAAAAAAGTCATTGATCTCTGGGGAGGAAAAAAAAAGGCCAAAGTGCAGCCAGTCCAGCCTGATAGCTTAGTATAAGAACACAGGCCAGTAGCTCAGGTTTGCCATCTGATTTCCATTAAACATATTCACAAAAGCAGGACCATTAAATGACCATTCAGCCCACAATAGATAAGTTAGCTTTTGTGGATTCCAAAATTAAAATGATCACTAAGAACAGCAACGACAAAAAATCATTATCACTAATATCTGTGATAAAGCCTGGCTCCACCCATCTGCCAAGAAGTAAAAAGACAGGCTTTAGGAATTTGAAAGGCCAGGACATCCAAATTAGATTGCATTTTACAAAATATGATGGCTCTCATTTTCAATAAGTTTCCAGGGAATCAGACAAGGATGAAGGAATAATAAAAGCTCTTCCACTTCTAATTATGCTTTCTACCTTTTTTCTATTTAGATTAAAATTGCAGTAACAATTATAACAGCTATCTATGATTGGGTCCTTACCTTGGGCTAGGCATTCTTCTAAGTACTGTTCCTGTAATAACTCATTTAATCCCTAAAATGAGTCTATGAGAAGGTCAGTGTCATTCTTCCAAATTCATAGATGAGGAAATTGAACACAGAGAGGTCTAGTTATTTGTCCAGGGATATGGAACTAGGAACTAGTTCCTCAGTACTTTTGCTGGGTCTACAACCAGGCTGCTAGTCACTGTGCAAACTACCTCTGAAGAAAGAACACAGCCACTGAGCAGCCCAGAGATTTCTGGCTACCTTGTCTACTGTGGAGCGTCAAGCCTCGTAAGTACACAGGGGCCGATAACAGCTGGGGGAGCAGATGTGCGGATGAAAGGACTCCCTTCTTTTTCTACATTCCTTCCCCATGACCAGATGTGCACCTAAGGCTGTTGCTCTTCGAGACTTTCTCCTGGATGCCAGAGAAGAATAACAACTGGCTAATGAAACATTTCCCTTACAGGTCCTGACCCTAAGTCCTGAGGGGACAGGGCCTGGGCCATAAGAATATTCAGAGAGGAGAGGGTGGCACCTGTGGCTCAAAGGAGTAGGGTGCCGGCCCCATATGCCAGAGGTGGTAGGTTCAAACCCAGCTCCGGCCAAAAATATATATATATATATATATTCAGAGAAAGTCACCCTTTCAAAAACTGCTCCTTGACCTAGAACTTCAAGCTGTCATGGATTTTATTGATTTCATATATTTGAAAGGCATTGTATGGAAGAGAGGTAGAATATCACACAATAATCAACCCTGGGACAATATGAGGTTTTTCTGCTCATTATAAATTACAAGAAAGTAACAACTTCTCTGAATCTCATTTATAATAATGGAATAGTATTATATGCCATTTATTCTATGAAACACCTTTTGGATTTTACATCTGAAATCAGAAGCATTTTATAGCCAATAAATAACCAGTCGTAAACAAAAACAGCATCTTCTGATTTTTGCTGGCCAGATAGCAGTGGTGAGGCAACTGTCTTTACTGGTGTATATAACAAACAAAACTTGCAGAATGAGTGCCGGTAGAGAGAATGGAGCATTCAGTCCTCGAATCCCAAGGCACTATACCAGGAGCGACGGGAGGGGGAAAGACAGGAGTCCGTAAAATGTACTTAGAGATGCAAAAAATAAAATGCGTGAAATGTCAGCCATGGGTTCACTTTTATTTCATTGTACATTCTCCACTACTTCCAAAAATGCTTTGGGACAAGGAGAGGTTAAGTACCTTGATCAAGTTCATACACATAGGCAGGTGCAGGAAATTGTTCTGTCCTTATCTTGTGAAGTTCTTGACCACTCTAACTCCTCATTCTCCAGCTGTCCATGGTGGGAGAAGCAGCAGAGTGTGAAGGGCTCAGATTGAGGAGGGATCTTATTTGTGCTGCAGAGGAGGTGGGTTCTGGAGGCATTGAGGAGAGTAGTGGGAACTAGAGACCGAGGAAGGGAGGAGGACCCTTAATCCCAGATGATGGCGTTCAGCTTTTATTCTGTGATGGTCTGGATATTGGTATCTTCCAAACTTCATGTGTTAAAATTTAATCCCCAGTGTGACAGTATTACCTAGCTGGTTCTTTGGGGGAAGTGATTAAGTCATGAGGGCTCTGCAGAACCTTCACAAAGGGGACTAGTGCCCTTAGAAAAGAGGCTGAAGGCAGCAGCTTGCCCTTCCACCAGGTGAGGACACATATTAGGAAGGTGCTTCAGAGCAGGTCCTTAACAGCCTCTGAACATGCTGGTGTCTTGCTCTTGACTTCCCAGCCTCCAGAATTGTAAGCAATAAACTTCTGTTCATAAATCATTCAGTCTAAGGTGTTGTGTTATAGCACTTCGCATGGACTAAGGCACCAATGGAGCTGCTAATGAAAGGTTCTGAATTTGTCTATTTTTAAAAGTTTAATTTGGGAAGACTGGTCTGTTAGCCCTGTGCAGTTGGTAATGATAAGGAGCTACCTTCCATGATTTGTAACAAAACACAAGGGGGGCAACTAATGAGGTTTATTTTTACACGAGGTCTTGGTGTGGCAAATGTGCTAGAGGAAAGAAGCCAATACATTCCAGAAGCTCATATGAGTAAGTAACATTATGAAAAGGTTCCAATAAGCTTGGGGAATGCTAGAGTACACAAAACTATCTGACTATTCCATGCTAGACTTTCCGGATCCTTTGGGGATATAAATTATAGTATTAATGGCATGCTGGTCATTGAACATTTTTACATTTTTTTTCTTTGTGGGATGCCTATTAATGACTTCTAGTTCTGAGATCCAATGAGTACAGATTGAGAAATGCTGAGTTATTTACATTCTAGTTTATGCCTAAGTTGTAGTTTTTCTACCAGTAGTTTCTATTCCAGCCTTGGACTTTCAACCTGAGACCTTGAATAAGCATGTTATGTTCAACGTAGGACTTTTTACTCAGAAGCATAGGTGACTAAGTTAGGTGACACTGTAAGAACATTTCATAAAAGTAGGTAGGAGACCATAACTGATGTGAAAATTGTATATAGTATTGTATATGTATGATGTCTATACATGTTTGATTCTATTTGTATATGTATGTATGTGCATATATGTGTATAAACACATAATCATAGATGTATGTGCATGTATGTATTCCTTATGTTCAATTCCACAAAAACCTTGATAATAGTTATTACCTTACAATGCTTCACAGAGAATATATTGAATAGTGGAACAGTAGAAAGCACTTTGCTAACAGTTTTCAAAATCTTTGCTAACAGAGCCAAAATAATATATTACTTGCCATCAAAATGAGTGTTTTGCACTTGCCTTAATTTTACTGTCTGTGACTTTGTCAGAAAAATGCACAACTGTAATAAGCACAATTGTAGAGGGTTGCTACTGGTTTTCTGCAGACTTTTGATCCTTCATCACTCCTATGGAAGACAGGTTTTAAATAGCAGTATACGCCGTTCAAAACAAGAGTTTACAACAAGTTTAACTGGGAATACAAACATCTTTCTTTTTTTTTTCAAAGAGAATATTAACCTTATTTTCAAGTAAACAAAGAATCAATAATTTATTTATTTGCTTTTTTCTCATTAAATCATCACTGTGTACATTAGTGCAGTTATGGGGTACAAATGTGCTGGTTTTATATATAATTTGAAATATTTTCATCAAACTGGTTAACATAGCCTTCATGGCATTTTCTTAGCTATTGTGTTAAGACATTTATATTCTACGTTTAGTAAGCTTCACATGTACCCTTGTAAGATGCACTGTAAAGGGCAATCTTCTTCTGGAACGTTCTTTGAGAAATAGCCTAACCACAATGGTACCTGCAAATAGAGTCGATATTAAGATGAAAGCGCGGGTGAGCCTGTATGATTACACGTTTACATTAAACTTTGTATATGGAAAAAAAAAAAAGATGCACTGTAGGTGTGGTCCCACCAATTACCCTCCCTCCCCCCTCCCCCCTCCCTGCCCCTCTTTCCCCTTTCCCCATATTCTTGGGCTATAATTGGGTTGTGAAAGCTATAAATTAGTTTCATAGTAGGACTTAGTACATTGGATACTTTTTCTTTCATTCTTGAAATACTTTGCTAAGAAGAATATGTTGTAGCTCCATCCATGTAAACATGAAGGAGGTGAAGTCTCCATCTTTCTTTAAGGCTGCATAATATTCCATGGTGTACACATACCACAATTTATTGATCCATTCGTGGGGTGATGGGTACTTGGGCTTCTTCCATGACTTAGCAAGTATGAATTGGGCTGTGAGAACACTTAAAGAACTAAAAATAGATCTGCCATTCAATCCTATAATTCCTCTACTAGGTATATATCCAGAAGACCAAAATCACACATTATAACAAAGATATTTGTACCAGAATATTTATTTACTTTTTGCATACAGAAGTCAGTCAAGCCATCATCCATCTTTCGAGAAAGACTAGAATAAAACTCTCCTTGCCTCTGGAAAAAAAATCACCTATGTCTTATATTTTGGCAAAATCCATCATGTGCTTCTCCTGGGCATGCTGTGTTGGTTCTTACACTTGCGCCTGATCTTGTGGAGTCATGTCTGATGAGAATGTTCTCTTCCTCACAGCCTCTTTCTTGGCATCTCCTTACCTTCATTCTCGTATGGCTCCCCCTCACTGCCTTCCTTGAAGCAAGTGCAGAGACCTCAAGTAAATGAGCTTTTAGCCAAACTGATTCAGAAAGATGTGCAGCCCCTGCCCTGGCTCCCTGATGACTACTCGCCTGTCCCAAACCCTTCAGTCAGATAGTTTCAGGTTTCCAACGAGCATCAGGGTGAACAAGGCTTCTCTGCCATTGTCAGTGGCTCTTAAATGTGGCTGCGTATGTTGTTCTAAAACAAAAATGTCCTGGGTGGCCCTACAGAGCTTGCCTCCTACTTAGCATGACATCAGCCCCACCACCTTCTTCATTATGCACGTCACCATTAACGGTTCCCAAGCCCTCCAACTTCTCCCCATCCTGAAGCCTTCACACGTGTTCCCTCTGCCTGCCATGCTGTCCCGCAGATGTTCATGCAGCTCCTTCCAAAACCTTCAAGTTTCTTCTGAAATGTCATTTTCTTGGTCTTCTGGGCCACCCAAATTAATATAGTGGCATCTATAAGGCCATCACTGCTGAATCCCTTATCCTCCTTTTATTCTCTTTAGTACTTATCAATTACTAATTACCTAATTACTTGTTTATCTTTCCCTCCCTTCAGAATATGAGCCCTAGGAAAACAGGGATTGGTCTTGTCCACAAACATCTCGCTAGAGATTCTAATTGTGTTAGTGGGTGGGGGGGGGAGTTCTATGGTCTGTTTTTAAAGACAGCTCAGGTAATTTGAAGCAACCAAGTAGAAAAGCTTTTGAAAAGCATTGACAAAAACATTTCCTGAAGGGGGTGCTGTTCGATGCTTATTTTTTATTGTTATTTGTTCTGTTAGTTTTTAAGGAATGAAATCTCTCTCCCTTCCACATCCAGAAAGCCCTGGACTCAACGTTCTGGTGATCTTCCAGAAATATTTAAACAGTAATAAAAATAACTGCAGAGAGGAATGGAAAGCAAGACCTCCTTAGAGACTGTATTGTCTCCAAGTAATCAGAAAAGGACTGTGTGTTAAAGAGAGTCCATGCTGCTGGTTTACTGCCCTCTAGCATGTGCGGGATTAACATGGTATGGTTAGGTTGAATTTGGCCTGTTGTGAGCTAGCTGCTGGCACATGACATTTATGGGGCACGTTCTTTGTTTCCTTCACCCTGGGTCTTCATGATCCTCATTCCTCTTAAGTGGTTTGGTGGGTTATGTTGATGTGCTTGAGGGAAATGAGGTAGAATCTTCCATCAGAAGGTCAAATACTTGGGTTTGTCCTTTCCAGGTCAAAACCAGCTTTGGGATGAGACTGTGTCTCCTGGATCTCACATGCCCCAGCTCTCCCACTGGAGCCTCTCAGGGGCAGCAAGCCAGGGACAGACTCACTGGCCTCCGGGGCACATGTTGCTGAGACTCTGAGTCTAAAGAACAAGGGGGAGCAGGCCTCTTGCTCCAGGTTTAGCAGCTTCTTGGAAGGGGCTTCATGTGATGGTAAGATACAGGTTTGGTCTGCTGAAGGGAGTTCTTTTTTTTTTTTTTTTTTAATTTTTTTATTGAATGATAACTATGTACATTAATACACTTCTGGGGTACAGTGTGGGGTTTTCACATGCAATCTGAAATACTTCCATCAAACTGATCAACACAGCCTTCATGTCATTT
>CAUYQV010039805.1:0-46468 GCA_963574575.1 Galagoides demidoff | reverse complement strand
CCTCCAACTCCTGGGCTCAAGCGAGTCTCCTGCCTCAGCCTCCCAAGTAGCTGGGACCACAGGCACCCGCCACAATGCCCGGCCATTTTTTGGTTGCAGCCATCATTGTTGTTTGGCGGGCCCGGGCTGGGGATTCGAACCCGCCACCTTAGGTGTACGTGGCTAGCGCCTTAGCCGATTGAGCCACAGGCGCCGAGCCGACCCACACTTTTCAAGACGGGACAGTTTCTACCAAGGAACGAGCTAACTGCTTCCAGACAGCTGCAGCAGACTTTCAGATGCTTCTGAGATATTTTCTTCTGACCATGAACTTTAGCTTTCTTTGCTTCTTATTAGTCACACAGCTCCTGACTCAGGCTCTTAGTCTGTTTTCCCAATGTTTCTACATCTGGACTAGAGTCTTAATTAACCATGCCCAGAGTTTTGGGCCCATCCTTGTACTCACCTCCACTCACTCACACTATCTTAGGCCAAATGATCGCCTCTAGCTAGTTTATGCTCTGCCCCAAAAAGAGTTTCTTATTTTAATATTTTAAAACCTCTGTGATTGGCTAGGCATGGTGCCTCATGCCTATAATTCTAGCATTCTGGGAAGATAAGGAGGGTGGATTGCTTGACCTCAGCAGTTCAGGACCAGCTTCAGCAAGAGCAAGACCCCATCTCTACTAAAGGTGAAAAATTGAGGTGAGGAGAATCACTTGAACCCAAGAGTTTGAGATTGCTGTGAGCTATGATGTGACAGCACGCTACCCAGGGTGACAGAGTGGGACTCTGTCTCAAAAAAAAAAAAAAATCTCTTATGATTAAAATTTTTCCTTAATTGAGAGTCAGTGGCTTTACTTTAGGTCACTTACGTAGTAGTAATTGATGACTATTCAGTAAATAAAAATCTATAAAAATAAAACGAAAGAACTTGAATTACATGAAGTTATAGAAGATTTTGTAATATTTGAGGTAAAGATTTACAAAGCTATTGAATCAAAGGTCCTGGGTGGCTTCTAGTTTTGCTTAACTCTAAAGAATACAATGGTAGGGTGGTGCCTGTAGCTCAGTGGGTAGAGCACCAGCCACATACACCAAGGCATGTGGGTTCCAACCTGGCCCGGGTCTGCTAAATAACAATGACAACTGTAACAAAAAAATAGCCAGGTGTTGTGGCAGGCGCCTATTGTCCCAGCTACTCAGGAGGCTGAAGCAAGAGGATCACTTAAGCCCAAGAGTTAGAGGTTGCTGTGAGCTGTGACACTATGGCACTCTACCAAGGGCGAAAAAATGAGACTCTGTCTCAAAAAAGAAAAAAAAAAGAAAACAATGGTAGTAAAATTCACCTAAACTAGTTTTGCTAACTCTTCACCAGTTTGGTGGTTGGCAGGGTAAATTGATGTTTGAAAAGTACAAACATAGGTGAGTAGAACTCTGGCCCCATATACCAAGAATGGTGGGTTTGAACCCAACCCCTGGCCAAACTGCAACAGCAAAAACAAATAGCCAGGCATTTGTAGTGGGTGCCTGTAGTCCCAAGTACCTGAGGCAGGAGAATTGCCTAAGCCCAAGAGCTGGAGGTTGTTGTGGGCTGTGATGCCAGGGCACTCTATCAAGGGCAACAAAGTGCCCTTGATAGAGTGCCCTAAAAGATAAAAATAATATCAAAATTGAATGAGATAATTAGCAGGTGCTTGTTTCCAACTTGCTGTATACCTTTTTACATACCTAGTAATGGATTTCTCCTATAGGACTGTTTTGCTTTGTAGTAAGAGCAAAATTTAGAAACTTAACAGTTAATGTATTTCAAATTAATTTCCTTAGCATAAATAAGAGGAATCCTAAGAATGATATAGCAAGGGACTTTTTTCTGACATCTTCTGTGAAATTTTTGCCACTTAATACTGTTACAGAAACTGCTTCACATACATTAACAGTCATCTTGATATGATGCATGGTTATTTTACAAAGAAACGTAAAAATGGTTGCAAATCTTTCTTTGGAGAATGAAATCACATTTTAGATGTATTGATGGAGTGGATGATTTAAAGGAATCTTGTCCTAAGTTTTGTTTTTATCTAGTAGATCCTTTCATAGCATGAGTAATTGCCCTATTTTATGTTTTGTCAGTCTGGGACAGAGCCACTAGACAAAGACAAGATTATATTTGGGGAGTTTGGTGACCTGATCTAGTTTTCAATAAAGGAAAAATTGTAAATTGTGAACATATTTTTAAAGCCATCATAGTGATCATGGACTGTATGAGAGCAGTCCATCTAGTTGGTATCTACAAATAGTTATTACTTGTTTTTTTTCCTGTTTCACCACAAACTACTTTTTTTTTTTAAACTTCTATAAAATAAGGAAATTGCATCGTTTTTATATTAGCATTGGATCTTTAGGCATCTTGGTAGGTTCACTATTGGGCAAAGAACTGGTTAAAGGGCTAACAATGATGTTACTCACTTTGCAGGTTGAGGAAATGCATATTAATGAGATATACCCATCACAAAGAAATTTTTTATGCATGTAATTTACCAAAGTTCCTGTCCATAAAATAGTTCTTTTCCTGACTTCATTCTCATCATGGTTTAATGAAGTCCCATCTGCTGAGTTTAATTGACCAACTCCTATTTAGCTGGGATATATTGAGAAAAGCGTAGGAGTCTTGCCCCATTTATTGAGGAAATCCTATCTTAAATCATTTTGGAACAACGTAGGGTTTAAATCAGTAATACTGAGGAATGGTACAAATTATTTTTTTCAAGACCTGTTTTGTACAAATAGTGGTCCCTGGTTATATCCTATCGATTACTGTTTTGTGTGTACCTGGTTCTTAAATATTCAGTCACATGGTTGAGAATGTTGGATGCATATACTATGATTGAGAATTTTTTTTTTTTTTTGAGACAGAGTTTCATTTGTTGTCCTTGGTAGAGTGCTATGGTGTCACAGCTCACAGCAACCTCCAACTACTCTTGGGCTCAAGTGATTTCTCTTTCCTCAGCCTCCCAAGTAGGTGAGATTACAGGTACCCGCCACAACACCCAGCTATTTTTAGAGGTGGGGTCGCACTCTGGCTCATTCTGGTCTTGAACTTGTGAGCTCAGGCAATCCACCCACCTCAGCCTCCCAGAGTGCTAGGATTAGAGGCATGAGCCATGGCGCTTGACCCTTGTGGTTGAGAATTTTTTAAAATATCATAATCTAGATTGGTAAACTGTATCTTATGTGAGTCCTGCTACTATCAAATGGCTACTTCTATCAAAGGGCAGTTTACCAAATTATGGAACTTGGTGATATAGTAAAAACTCAGCTTTGAGAAGTCGCAAGAAGACCAAAATGATAGCAGAATGTAACACAGAAGTTGAAACTGCTATGTAGTATGCATCTGTTTTAAAGAATATTAAAAAAAAATTGCCATGGCTGGGTGCAGCGGCTTACACCTATAATCCTAACACTCTGGGAGGCTGGGGTGGGAGGATCACTTGAGCTCACCCCTAGCTTTTAAAGTAGAGCCGACCCCTATCTCTACTAAAACTAGAAAAAATCAGCCTGGCATTATGGCAGATGCCTGTAGTTCCAGCTACTTAGAGGAGTCAGGAAGATCTCTTGAGCCCAGGAATTTGAGGTCACAGTGAGCTAGGCTGATTCCATGGCACTCTATCCTGGGGCAATACAGTGAGACTCTGTCTTAGAAAATAATTGCCATACATTTATCTTAATATTTTGTTAAGCTAGAATCTGTCTGAATAGTCAATTTTTGAAGAAAAAGGTAAACAAGGCCCTAGATGCAACCATGAACTTATATATAAGTTAAAATATTTCTGAAACTGGTGAATGCAATCAGAACCAAAGCACAGGTTAAATGCTGTAAGCAGAACCTGCAACTTAACAGAGTGCATATCTTCTAACTCAGGACAGTGAAGGAGGCCTGGTACAAAGGCTCACGCCTGTCATCCTAGCTTCTGGGGTGCCCAGGTGGGTGGGTTGCCTGTGCTCAGGAGTTTGAGACCAGCCTGAGCAACAGTGAGACCCAGTCTCCACTAAAAATAGAAAAACGTACTAGTTATTGTGGCAGGCACCTGTAGTCCAAGCTACTCAGGGAGGCTGAGGCAGGAGGATTGCCTCAGCCCAGGAGTTTGAGGGTGCAGTGAGCTGTGAGGCCAGGGCACTCTAGCTAAGGACAAAAGAGTGAGACTCTGTCTCAGAAAGAAAAAAAAAGCCAGTGAAGGAAAAATGATAATGCACCCCATAGAAGACACTATTATGTCTCAAATAAATGTTGGATGTGCTTTTGATTCTCAAGAAAATTTTTATATAACCTATTTTCCATATACTCTAAACTAGGTCATCGCAGTGGCTTAAACTATATAAACTTCAAATTTCTTTGGATAAAACGTAATTCTTTAGCAGGAAGGATGAAGGATTAAAAATAAACTCGAAGGACATTTGCCATTTTCTGCTAGTTATAATTAACTTCCTGTTCTAGACTACCTATTCTGTTGTGTCTACTTAGACTATGGATAGGATTTTTAAGAACCTGTGGTTAAAAAAAAAGTATCTTTTAAAAAATATACCTTCTGCCAGGCACAGCTGCACATGCCTATAGTCCCAGTAGGGGGCTGAGGCAGATCCAGTCCAGCCTGGGCAGCATAGTAAGACCCTCTGTCCTAGAGAAGTAAAACATTCCCTACTTCCCTTCTCCTTCCCCTCTCCAGTAATTCTTCTGATACATTTGAAATGGACTGTGTAGCATCCGTATAGCCTTTGGCAATGACACCTAAAGGAAAACCCTCCTATATAAACATGTGCACACCTGTACACAGATTAACCAAGGACATATTTAAGTTGCATTTTCTCTTATTAAAAAAAAAAAAAAGAGCAGGCCCAGTGGCTTACACCTATAATCCTAGCACTTTTGGAGGCTAAGGCAGGAGGATTGCTTATAGCTAGGATTTCCAGACCACCTGAGGCAATATAGTGAGACCCTGTTTTGTTTTGTTTTGTTTGTTTATTTGTTTTACAGCTAGGGTCTCTGTTGCTCTGAGTAGAGTGCAATAGCAACCTCAAACTTCTTGGTTTGAGTGATCCTCTTGCCTCAGCCTCTTAAGTAGCCAGGACTATAGACACTCACCATAACACCTGGCTAATCAAAAAATAATAATAAAAATATTATTTTAAGTTAGCCAGGTGGCTGGGTGTGGTGGCTCATTCCTCTAATTCTAGCACTCTGGGCTGCTTAGGTAGGTGGACTGCCTGACTCAGGAGTTTGAGACCAGCCTGAGCAAGAGACCCTGTGTCTTTAAAATAAAAAAATAGCCAGGCATTGTGACCTACACCTATAGTCCCAGCTACTTGGGAGGCTGAGGCATGAGGCTCTCTTGAGCCCAAGAGTTGGAGGTTTCTGTGAGCTATGACACCATGGCACTTTACCAAGGGACACAAAGTAAGACTCTGTCTCAAAACATAATTTAAAACAATATATTAAGGGCAGCTCCTGTGGCTCAGTGAGTAGGGCAGCAGCCCCATAGAGAGTGGTGTGTTCAAACCTGGCCCTGGCCAAACTGCAATAAAAAAATAGCTGGGTGTTGTGGCACGCGCCTGTAGTTGACTCCAGCTACTCGGGAGACTGAAGCAAAAGAATCACCTAAGCCCAGGAGTTGGAGGTTGCTGTGAGCTGTGACGCTACGGCACTGTACCAAAGGTGACAAAGTGAGACTCTGTCTCTAAATAAAATAAAGCTAGCCAGGCATGGTGGCCTTATCTGTAGTCCCAGCCACTTAGGTTGAGGAGAGAGGATCATTTGAGCCCACGAATTCAAGTTTATGGTGAATAATGATTGGGCCACTGGACTGCAGCCTGGGTAACAGAACAAGACCCTGTCTCTGAAATAATTATTTAAAAAAAAAAAAAAAAGATGCAGCTCTTGAAGGAATGAGAATATATAATTCCATAAAACCCTAAAAGCATTTCTCAGTTCTTCCAGTCCTGGGCTTATAATTAATTTATATTTTCTTGTTATTGGTATTCTTACAAAAAGACAATAGGATGTTTAGCTTGGCTCCTATAGCTCAGCAACTAGGGTGCCAGCCACCTACACTGAACCTAGAGGGTTCGAATCCAGCCGGCCTGCCAAACAATGGCAACTACAACGACAACAACAAAAATAGCCGGCGTTATAGTGGGCACCTATACTCCCAGCTACTTGGGAGGCTGAGGCAAGAGAAGCACTTAAACCCCAAGAGTTTGAGGTTGCTGGGAGCTGTGATGCCATGGTACTCTATCGAGGACAATGTAAATAAGACTCTGTCTCCAAAAAAAAAAAAAAAGAATGTATGACACAAGTTGTTAAATTGCCTCTTGGCAATAATTACCTGTATTTTGGCATATTTTGGCTTTCTTACATCAAAAGCCCAAGGAATCTTATCTCTCTGGTTCTTAAACCTGAACATGCATCAAATCACCCAGAAGCCTAATTAAAAAAAGACTGTAGAGCCAAACATGGTCATTAAAGCCTGTGATTCCTAGCAACTCAGAAGGCTGAGGTGAGGTCATTTGAGCCCATCAGTTCAAGATAAGGCTGAAAAATATAAGAAGACCTCAGCTCTAAAAAGAACTTTATGGTGGCTCATGCCTGAAATCCTAGCACTCTGGGAGGCCGAGGTGGGTGGATTGCCTGAGCTCACAAGTTTGAGACCCCATTTCTAAAAATAGCCGGGCATTGTGGTGGGTGCCTGTAGTCCCAGCTAGCTACTCAGGAGGCTGAGGCAAGAGGATCACTTGAGCTCGAGTTTGAGGTTGCTGTGGAGCTATGACACCATGGCATTTTACCGAGGGTGACAAAGTAAGACCCTGCCAAAAAAAGTGTTTATAAAGCAAGCTAATGTGGTGACATATACCTACCTATTTTGCCAGCTACTTGGGAAGTTGAAGCAGGAGTGTCATTTGAGACCAGGAATTGAGGCTGCAGTGAGCTATGAGCATAGCACTGTATGTACTTCTGCCTGGGTGACAGAGTAAGACCTTGTATTTAAAAACAAACTCCACAGACTAGCCCTACCTCCAGTTTTTGATTCCCTAAGTCTAGGGCAAATCCCTAGAATGTACATTTCTTTTGTTGTTGTTGTTCTTTTTTCTGAGACAGAGTCTCAAGCTGCCAACCCAAGTAGAGTGCCGTGACATCACAGCTCACAGCAACCTCCAACTTGGGCTCAAGTGATCCTCTGCCTCAGTTTTTTCTATTTTTAGTAGAGACAGGGGGTCTCACTTTTTTTGCCCTGGCTGATCTGGACCTCATGAGCTCAAGCAGTTCACCTGCTCAGCCTCCCAGAGTGCCAGGATTATAGGCGTGAGCCACCTCGCCCAGACTATAATGTACATTTCTGACAGGTGATGCTAATACTGATACATTTTGAAAAATACAGATTTTTTCAAATCATTTCAAAATATGAATATATTTTGAATATATTTGGGTCAGCCAAACCACAGCTCTTTTTAGGTGCATGTTTTTTGTTCATCTTGCTCTATGTAATTTGTATTTATTATTGTACAAGGTATTGGAGGGCAGGAAAATGGAGTTTCAAATTGCAGTTTTGGGTTTAAAGTAGTCCTTATCTTAAAAATTTCTTTCCTTATATAAAGCAATTCATAACAATCCCTTATGCCAGCTCTAGACAAATGCAAAGCTATTTTTATTACCTATAATTAACCTAATTCAGGTAAAAGAAGCAGGCTTGAGGAAAAGGCTAGCACTGTGGTAAAGCTCAAAGATTGCTGTCCTGAAATTAGCATTATGGGCCCCAACACAGTATTTGGAATTGTTGTTAGAATTCTGAACCAAACTGCTCATGACTAGGGCTCAGTTTGTAAGGGTTAAGTGATTTGTCTATTAGATTCAACATGAGTATTTCCAAGGTCACTTGAACTTCCAACATTAGATCAGCTTGTTTGAGTGGCTTAAGGTGTGTTACTGTGTAAAAGATGGAGAGGTGGCTAGAGAGAAATAAAGATTCCATCTCTTGGGCGGTGCCTGTGGCTCAGCAGGTAGGGTGTTGGCCTGTGATAAATTTGGAATTTATCACATTTTATGGCCCAAAATAGGCTCATTGAGTTTTTGGCATCTTGCAGGGAGGGTGGCAGGTTCAAACCAGGCCCCGGCCAAATTGCAACAAAAAAATAGCCAGGTGTTGTGGTGGGTGCCTGTAGTCCCAGCTACTCGGGAGGCTTAGGCAAGAGAATTGCCTAAGCCCGGGAGTTGGAGATTGCTGTGAGCTGTGTGATGCCGCGGCACTCTACCGAAGGCGATAAACTGAGACTCTGTCTCTACGAAAAAAAGATTCCATCTCATTGGTTTATTATCACATCTATTGCCCTTATTTGGCATTAGCAAAATGGTAGTAATCCAAAAGATGTTTCTATACATTGCACCTTTATATTTATAGTATTACTAAAAAGAAGTTTCATATTTAATAATTGAAAAAATTTTTTTCAGCAAATTGTTGCCAAGCTTATTTCCCATCTCTTGACTTTTACTTGAGTCTTTGTCTTCTTTTTTTTTTTTTTAACATCAAAATTAAACTCTTTGGCTTAAGTGGTTGTCCTGCCTTAACCTCCCAAGTAGCTGGGACTGCAGGTGCCCGCCACAACACCAGGCTATTTTTTTGTTGTTGCAGTTGTTATTGTTGTTTTAGCTGGCTCAGGCTGGGTTCGAACCCGCCAGCCTTTGTGTATGTGGCCAGCGCCTTACCCACTGAGCTAGGGCGCCACCCAAGTCTTTGTCTTATTACAGAGACTGAGCTATTATCTTGCTGAGTCTTAAATTATAAAAGGCAATATATTTTAAATCTTAAAACTAAAAAAGAGCTTTTTTAATTTCAAAAATTCTTAGGTTTTAAATTTGGAATTTATCACATTTTATGGCCCAAAATAGGCTCATTGAGTTTTTGGCATCTTCTATCCTGCCCATGCCAACGAAAGCTGCACCATATGGTATGGCTGCTGCTACGCTGGGAATGCCACACATTGTGGAGATGTTGCCAGGCATGAAGCAGAGGTGCTGTTCCCCATATGCTTATCTTTGTAGCCCTACCTATTGACCAGGATATATTAGGATTCTAGTACATCACACTATCTTATCAGTAGAGTCTTCTAGCTTAGCGCCCATAGCACAGTGGTTACGGCACCAGCCACATACACCAAAGATGGCAGGTTCGAACCTGACCCGGGCCAGCTAAACAACTGTAGCAAAAAAAAGCTGGGCATTGTGGCAGGTGTCTGGAGTCCCAGCTACTTGGGAGGCTGAGGCAAGAGAATCACTTAAGCCCAACGGTTAGAGGTTGCTGTGAGCTGTGATACCATGGCATTCTTTTGAGGGTGACATAGTGAGACTCTGTTTCAAAAAAAAAAAAAAAATAGAGTCTTCCATTTCTTTCTCCTACCAGCTTCAACATTTGGCCACATTATGAAAACAGATACTCAAAACTTTCTGGCTTCTCTTACCCAACTTCAGAAAGAGGCTTTTGAATAACTACTGCAATAGAGAAAAGGACCTTTTAGAATACAGTTAATAATTATTTTAATATCCCTAACTACTAGCACTCCCTCTACCACTGCAACTTTTTTTTTTGAGACAGAATTTCATTATGTCACCCTCGGTAGGGTGCTGTAGCGTCGCAGCTCAGAGCAACCTCAAACTCTTGGGCTTAAGTGATTCTCTTGCCTCAGCCTCCCAAGTAGCTGGGACTACAGGCACCCGCCACACAACACCTGGCTATTTTTCGTTGCAGTTGTCATTGTTGTTTAGCTGGCCTGGGCCAGTTTCGAACCCGCCAGCTCTGGTGTATGTGACTGGTGCTGTAACCACTGTGCTATGGATGCTGAGCCCTACTTTTTCTTGATAATAATTTTTTTCTGTCCTACTTCCTTAACCCTGACTAAATATTTAAAAGGAAAAGAGATTGCAAATACTGATTTGAGATGTTGGTATGGGACGAAGAGCTGAAATTTGTAATTCTAGGTGTTGAAAAGTGTTTAGAACATTCAGAAAAAATACAAAAGACTAATCACTGTTTTCTCACTTCTCATTGGCCCTTTGTTGATGAGGTATGTATTGTGTTTTCTCAAATAACTTCCTTCTTCCTATTCTTTATTGTCCCTCTTAGGCTCAAACAGCCAATTAATTAATTGTGAACATCACACAAATGTTTCTCAATGTCATAATACTACTTTTATGCCTTTACAGTATAAAGTTAGCAAAATTTGTAGAAGTTAGATACACAAATAGTTTTGTTCATCAGCCTCATTAATTTATTCTTGGAACAAATATTATAGAACACCTACGATATGCTAGTACTGTGTATAAAAAGATGGAAAAGATAAAATTCTACCCTTAGAGAACAGGTTATATAATACAGTATAATATTTTATTAGACAGATGTACACAATGTACCATGATTGTATCTTGAAGTAGCACATAAAATTAAACCTTTCAAAGACTCAAAGGAAAATATTAAAATATTACGTTAGGAGTAATTATAAATGTTAATGCTTGATCCATCGAAAAATGACTTAAGTCTCAGGATTTTATAAAGTTGGTTCAAGCTAAATTGGCAAATAACTGAAAAATTAAATATCCTTATTTGATATTATTGCTAAAATTTGAACATCTAATAGTTTTGTGATCAATCAAGAATTTACTTCATTTGGATTCTAATATTTTCAGGAAGCATTTTGGTATACATACAATTTGGAGCCACATAATGCCAGCAAAAATCAGTTGAGCTATTGCTTGCTCTGTGATATCTTGGTTGTACCAAGTAAGAATTGGAACATAGATACAAAATTCTTATTATCTTGGCATCATGTGACAGGTATTTTTAGAATGGGGACAGCTAAAGGGCTCACTGTGAGTGAGGTTCTCATTGAGGAAGAGATATTGAATGTTGACTTTAAAACTTGGAATTTTTTTTTCTGAATTAATTCTGTTCTGAAAATGCAAGTTTAAGCCATTATCAGTGGATTAAAGGAGTACTCTATATCACAAATGGATCATTTTCATTATGTGTAAGTCAAGATTTTTTACAGATGTAAGCTATTGTGAATTGGTAACTAACTATACTGTCATCAGAGGATTTTAGAAGGATATGACTATTTTTTTATAGGTAAAAGGTTTTTTATTTTATTTTATTTTTGTAGAGACAGAGTCTCATTTTATCACCCTTGCTAGAGTACTGTTGTGTCACAGCTCACAGCAACCTCCAACTCCTGGGCTTAGGTGATTCTCTTGCCTCAGCCTTCCGAGTAGCTGAGACTACAGACGCTCGCCGCAATGCCCAGCTATTTTTTTGTTGCAGTTTGACCGGGGCCAGGTTTGAACCCACTACCCTCAGTATATGGGGCCAGCGTCCTACCCACCAAGCCACAGTCTCCGCTTGGGGTGAAAGGTTTAAAAAAATGTTTTTTCTGTTTTACCATAGCTCAGATTCAGAGCATTCTCATGGTAGGGGGTGAGATTAATGATTTGCTTCTCTAAATTATAGTACAAGTTAACATGTGGAATAGGAATCAGAATTAACAATTTCATAGTCTTAGCCAATGAATTAACTTTCTTCACTATCCAAAAATAAAACTAAATATGAAAAATAACTTAAATTTTGTCATAAATAGAAACTATAGCCTTAAGCCAATGCACAGATGCAAGACACTTTTGTTGTGTCTGATCTATTTTGGTGGCAATTACTTATGTAAGCTAGATCTGCTTAATCTTAAATTGTAAAGTAAATGCAATTAGTCATCATTGGAAAAAGGATCTACTCTTTTTTTCTGCTTTGTTTTTCTGAGTTTTTAGGAGAGAATGTTTAATCATATTAAATAAGCAATTGGTAAAACAAGGAAAAGATTGACAAGGTAACTTAAATTTATAGGAATTGGGCTGGGGGGGGGTTGTTTGTTTTGTTTCTTCCTTTTTTGACACAGTCTCACTCCATCACCCTGGGATTGATTGCCATGGCATCATCATAGCTCATAGCAAACTCAAACTCTTGGGCCCAAGTAATCCTCCTGCCCTCAGACTCCCGAGTACCTGGAACTGCAGGCACCCACTACCACACCTGGCTAGTTCTTCTTTTTTTTTTTTTTTTTTAAATTTGAGACAGAGCCTCAAATAGGTAGAGTGCTGTGGCATCATAGCTCACAGCAACTTCCAACTCCTGGACTCAAGCAAGTCTCCTGCCTCCACCTCCCAAGTAGCTAGGACTACAGGTGCCCACCACAATGCCCAGGAATTTTTTGGTTGCAGCCATCATTGTTGTTTGACAGGCCTGGCTGGATTCGAACCTGCCAGCTCAGGTGTATGTGGCTGGCTCCTTAGCCACTTGATCCATAGGCGCCTAGCCAGTAGTTTTCCTATTTTTAATAGAGATAGAGTCTTGCTCTTGCTGAGGCTGGCCTCAAACTCCAGAGTTCAAGCAGTCTACCTGTCTCAGCCTCCTGGAGGGCTAAGATCACAGGCATGAGCCACACAGCACCTGCCCTGGTTTTGTTTTTAATTGAGATACTGCCATTTCCCTCTTGGAGGCAGAGGAGCACAACAAATGAGAAAAATTTAGGGATTTTTAATGGCCCCAAAATGATCTAATAAGAGACTTTTTTTTTAAATTCTATATTTTAAGAGACAGATTCTCTCTCTGTCAGCCAGGGTGGAATACCCAACCACAGCCACTGTAACCTTGAATTCCTGGGCTCTGGCATCCCTTCTGCTTCAGTCTCCCAAGTAGCTGGGATTACAGGTCCATGTCAGACATCTAGTTAAGTTTTTTAATTTTTGTAGAGATGGGTCTTGCCATGTTGCCCAGGTTGGTTTAGAACTTCTGTCACTGAGCAATGCACCTTTCTTTGGCCTTCCACAGTGCTGGGATTACAGGCATACCAGGTAGGCCATACCAAAAAACTGTTTAAAACAAAGGAAGTCAATCTGAGCTCGATTCACACCTGTAATCCTAGCACTCTCGGAGGCTGAGGCAGGTGGATTGCTTGAGCTCAGGAATTTGAGACCAGCCTGAATAAGAGTGAGACTCTGTCTCTTAAAAAAAAAAAAAAAAAAAGACTGATATTGTGGCAGGCACCTATAGTCCCAGCTACTTGGGAGGCTGAGGCAAGAGAATCACTTGAGCCTAAGAGTTTGAGGTTGCTGTGAGCTGTGATGACATGGCACTCAACCCCAGGGTAACAGACTCTGTCTCAAAAAAATAAAATAAATAAACAAGGGAAGTTAGCTTCCTAGTAATATGCACTATTTCTTTATTCTAGAAGTAGGAGCAATTTCAGTAACAAGTTGAATAAGTTATTTTAGTAAGTCATGGATATTGAAATAATTTATTCAGTGTTAAGCCTTTGGTTACTCTCTTTCTTCAACCACATTGTTATTAGATCAGAATCATCCCATATTATCACTTGAGTCCAGGAGTTGGAGGTTTCTTTGAGCTGTGATGTCAAGGCACTCTACCCAGGGGGATAGCGTGAGGCTCTGTCTCAGAAAAAGAAAAAAAAAAAGTAGGCAAAATTATAAATTCAATTCTTATTTATAATTCAATTATAAAACATGATTATGAGTTTAAGGGTAACTATTTTATGGAGTAACTATTATGAAGTGAAAATATTGACTAAGAATTTCTAAATGTAGGATTTTTGTATTTATATACTTTTTAAAATAAGATGATAATGATATTAACTTTATTTTGTCCAAGTAAACATATACTTAATATTACGCAAAAGATAAACTTATTAGAAATTCATTTTTATTTTAGTTATTAAGTATTACAAACAACTTTTTAAGTAGTTCCTAAAAATAATTGTCTTGTGGTAAAAAATTTAGTGGCATGTTGTGGAGCATTTTCACTGCCACAGTGAACTTTACTTGATTGACAGTACTTCTCTAACTTTCAGACTGTCAAGTTTTTGTTTTTTTTTTTTTTTGCAGTTTTTGGCCAGGGCTGGGTTTGAACCCGCCACCTCCAGCATATGGTGCCAGCACCCTACTCCTCTGACCCACAGGTGCCGCCTAGACTGTTGAGTTTTTGAGAACTGGTTTTACCCATGAAAAAGATGAATCATAGTGTTAGCTTTTAAAAAACAGCATACGTATGTTTTGTGTGTCTATGTATCTATCGTATAGTCACTTATTGATTTTATCTAAATAGCCATCTGTTTATAAATTTATTCTCTCATTTAGTTATGGCTAGTAAGTTGTTGCGTACAGCTATTGAGTAGTCCATCTTCCCTCCTGAAGTTTGAATTTCTACCTTTAGGTTACACTTATTTTTCATAGGTAGTTGAGATCAATTTTAGTGTCCTTTTCTGTTGCATTGATCCACTGTTATATAACCTCTGTCAAACTTTTTAAATTGTATTTTTGATCACTTTTTAATATCCTGTGGTGCTATACATTTTTTCTTCATTCTTTTTTTTTGTTGTTGTTGTTCTTGTTTTTCTTCAGTAGATTTTTTGGCTATTTTCAATACTTATTTTTTCACATGAATATAATTAACTTGATTAATTTCTTAAAAATCCCATTGATATTTTCATTAAACTGGCCTTATGCTTTCAGATTAGTTTAGGGCAGAATTGACAACTTTATAACAAATAAGTATGGGTATTTATTTATTTTACTTCTTTCAAGTTACTTTCTGTTTCTGTCTGAGTTTTAATGTTTTCTTCATACAAGCAAGTTTGTGCCTAGATACTTTATCTTTTTATTGTTATTAGTTAACGTAAGTAGGTTTTTTTTTTTTTTTGGCATTGTATTTCATCTGTCCCCATTGAATTAATGGAGTTTTTTTGACCCGCCTCTTTAAGCCCAGCAATGATACAGATATTCATTTTTTTGTTGTTGTTGAGATTCGATTGACATATCATCAAATTCGTTTTTTTAAGTGTACAGTTCAGTAGATTTTATTATATTCCCAGATCTTCTGTCAGCACTAATTCTACAACCTTTTCATCACCCCAAAAGGAAACTTTGTTCCTTTAGCAGTCTCGTCCCATTTTCTCCTCTTTCCAGTCCCTGAAAACCACTTATCTGCTTTTTGACTTTGTAGGTTTTCCTACTCCAGACGTTTCATATACATAGAATCATACGATATGGGCGGCCTTTTTCTGTCTGGTTTCTTTCACTAATGTTCTCCAGGTTCATCCATGTTGTAGTATATATCAGTATTTCTTTCCTTTTTGGGGTGAACAATATCCCATTGTACAGCTATGTCAGATTTTGTTAACCTACTTATCAGGGCATTTTTTTTTTTTTTTTTTTTTTTGAGACGGAGCCTCAAGCTATCCCCCTGGGTAGAGTACCATGGCATCACAGCTCATAGCAACCTCCAACTCCTGGGCTCAAGCACGTCTCCTGCCTCCACCTCCCAAGTAGCTGGGACCACAGGCGCCTGCCACAATGCCCGGCCATTTTTTGGTTGCAGCCATCATTGTTGTTTGGCAGTCCCGGGCTGGGGATTCGAACCCGCCATCTTAGGTGTACGTGGCTGGCGCCTTAGCCGATTGAGCCACAGGCGCCGAGCCGTTATCAGGGCATTTTTACTTTTTTGGCAACTAGGTATAATACTATGGGAAACATTTGTTTATAATATTTTGTATAAATACAGGTTTTCAATTCTATTGGTTAATATGCCTAGTAGGGGAATTGCAGGGTCTTGTGGTAACTCAATGTTTAACAATTTGAGGAACTATCAGACTGTTTTCCAAAGTAACTGTACCATTTAACATGCCAAAAATGTATGAGGGTTCCACTAACACTTTTTATTACTTGTGTTTTTCATTATAGATATCCTAGTGGTGAAATGGTGTATCATTTTGGTTTTTTTTTAGACAGACAAAGTCTCACTCTGTTGCCCTGGGTAGAGGGCCATGGCATCATAGCTCACAGCAACCTCAAACTCTCGGGCTTGAATAATCCTCTCGCCTCACCCTCCCCAAGTAGCTGGGACTACAGGCATGTACCACTACACGTGGCTAATTTTTCTATTTTTAGTAGAGATGGGGTCTCTCTCTTGCTCAGGCTGGTCTTGAACTCCTAAGATCAAGTAATCTACCTGCCTTGACTTCCCAGAGTGCTAGGATTATAGGCATGAGCCACCACCTGGCCCCATTTTCATGTCCCTAATGACTAAAGATGTTGGCCTTCTTTTCATATACGTACACGCCATTTATATGTTTTTGGAGAAATGTATATTCCCATCTTTTGCCCAATTTAAAAAATTTATTATTATTAGAGACGAGGCCTTGCTATATTGCTCAGGCTGAGCCTCCTGAGTAGCTGAGACTGCAGGTGCAGGCTACCGTGTTGCCTATATTTTAATTGACTTGTTTGCTTCTTTTGTTATTGTTGAGTTGTAAAAGTTCTTATTATATTCTGCATACTAGACCTTTTAAAAAAATCAGTACATAATAGTTGTACATATGTTGGGGGTACACGTAATATTTGGTAACATGCATACAATGTGTAGTGATCAAACTAAGGTAATCAGGATATTCCTTACTTCAAATATTTGTCTTTTATATTGGGAACATACCATTTCCTCTCTTCTAGGTATTTTGAATTATACAATTGCTAACTATGACGGAGTACAATCTCCGCACTATACTGTCAAACACTAGATCTTATTTCCTTTGATCCTCCACACCCCTACCCTTCCCAGGTTCTGAAATCACCAGACAGCTGTCTACTTCCATGAGATTCAATTTTGTAGCTCCTGCCTAAGAGTGAGAATATGCAGTATTTGTCTTTTTGTGTCTGGCTCATTTCACTTAACATAATGATACCCCTTCTTCCCTGCTAAGTTCTAACCATGTTGCTGCAGATGACAGGATTTCATTCTTTTTTATGGTTGGATAATATTCCATTTTGAATATGCACCATTTTGAATATGCATTTTGAATATGCACCACATTTTCTTTATCCGTTGATCACTGATGGACACTTAGGTTGATTCAGAATATTGGCTATTATGAATATTTTTGTAATATACATGATAGTCTTGATATTTCTTTCATATACCATTTTTTTTTCCTTTTGGATAAACTTGTATACCCAGTAGTAGGATTGCTGGATCACATAGTGGTTCTGTCTTTAGTTTTTTGAGGAGCCTCCGTACGGTTTTCCACACTGGCTATACTAACATACATTGCCACTTGTTAATGTACAGATGTTTTCCTTTCTCTGGATACTACCTCTTATTTTTGTTTTAATAAATGCTCTTAACTAGGATGAGAAGATACCTTGTTGTGGTTTTGATTTGCATTCTCATGATTAGTGATGTTGAACTTTTTTTTATATTTCTATTGACCATTTGTATATTTTTTTGGACAAATATCTATTCAGATTTTTTAATTTTTATTATTTTTTTTGAGACATTCATTGAGAGTACAAAGAATTAGATTACACAGATTGCTAGATAAAGTCCCTCTTACAATTTTGTCCTGCCCCCAAGGGGTATGCCATCCCTCTCCCTCCTCCCCATTCCCTGCTCCCTCATTCTCCTACCCTACCCCTTGTATTAGCTTGTCTACTACCTTCATATTAGAATTGAGTACATTGGATTCTTGTGATGCTGTTCTAAGAAGAATGTGCTCCACTTCCATCCAGGTTAATACAAAAGATGTAAAGTCTCCATCTTTTTTAATGGCTGACTAGTATTCCATGGTATACATACACCACAGCTTGTTACTCCATTCCTGGGTTGGTGGGCATTTAGGTTGTTCCTACATTTTGGCAATTGTAAATTGAGCTTTAATAAACAGTCTAGTGCAAATGCCCTTATGATAAAAGGATTTTTTTTTTCTTCTGGGTAGATGCTCAGTAAAAGGATTGCAGGATCAAATGGGAGGTATAATCATTTGAGTTCTTCGAGGATTTCCATAGTTGGCAGTCCTACCAGTAGTGTAAAAATGTTCCCTTCTCTCTACATCCATTCTAGCATCGCAGCTTTGAGACTTTGTGATGTGGGCCATTCTCACTGGGGTTAGGTGATATGTCAGGGCAGTTTTGATTTGCATTGGTGATGATTAGGGATGGTGAGCATTTTTTTTTCATGTGTTTGTTAGCCATTTGTTTGTCTTTTTTAGAGAAGGTTCTGTTCATGTGTCTTGCCCAGTGATATATGGGATTGTGGAGTCCTTTTTTTGTTAATTTAAGTTCTCTGTAGATAGTACTTACCAAGCTTTTTTCTAATTCATAATGTGTAAATATCTTTTCCCTTTCTGAAGGTTGTCTGTTTGCTTGGGTTGTTGTTTCCTCAGCTGTACAGAAGCTTTTCAGTTTAATTAAGTCCCATTTATTATTTTTGTTGTTGGCAATTGCCACAGAAGTCTTCTTTCCCCAAGCTGATGTCTTCAAGTGCTTTCCCCACACTTTCTTTTAGGATTTTTATTGTTTCATGTCTGAGATTTAAATCTTTTCCATCTGGAGTCAATTTTTATAAGTGTTGAGAGGTGCGCATCCAGTTTCAGTCTTTTACATGTGGTTATCCACTTGTCCCAACACCATTTATTGAATAGGGATTCTTTTCCCCACTGTATGTTCTTATTTGATTTATCAAAGATTAGGTGGCTATAAGATGTTAGTTTCATTTCATGGTTTTCTGTTTGGTTCCAAACATCGATGTCTCTATCTTTCTGCCAATACCATGCTGTTGTGATTACTGTTGTTGCCCTATAGTATATAGCCTAAAGTCTGGTAGGGTGATACACCCGCTTTGTTTTTATTACTAAGAATTGCCTTGTTGGCTCAGCGCCTGTGGCTCAAGTGGCTAAGGCACCAGCCACATACACCTAAGGTGGCGGGTTCAAATCCAGCCCAGACCCGCCAAACAACAATGATGGCTGCAACCAAAAAATAGCTGGGCATTGTGGCGGGCGCCTGTGGTCCCAGCTACTTGGGAGGTGGAGGCAGGAGACTTGCTTGAGTCTAGGAGTTGGAGGTTGCTGTGATCTGTGAAGCCACAGCACTCTACCCAGGGTGACAGCTTGAGGCTCTGTCTCCAAAAAAAAAAAAAAAAAAAAGAATTGCCTTGTCTATATGGAGTTTTTTCTGGTTCCATACAAAACAATCATTTTTTCCAAACCTTGCAAGTATGATGATTTTTTATATATATATTTTTTTTTTTTTTTTTTTTTAGGCGGTGCCTAATGCTATCCCCCTGGGGAGAGTGCCATGGCATCATAGCTCATAGCAACCTCCAATTCCTGGGCTCAAGCGAGTCTCCCACCTCCACCTCCCAAGTAGCTGGGACCACAGGCGCCCGCCACAATGCCCGGCCATTTTTTGGTTGCAGCCATCATTGTTGTTTGGCGGGCCCAGGCTGGGGATTCGAACCCGCCTCCTTAGGTGTAGGTGGCTGGCACCTTAGCCGATTGAGCCACAGGCTCCGAGCCTGATGATTATATTTTAATGGAGATTGCTTTGGATAATACAGACATTTTGACAGTGTTGATTCTTCTCAGCCATGAGCATGGTATGTTCTTCCATTTGTTAATATCTTCTGCTATTTCTTTTCTTAGGGTTTTGTAATTTTCTTCGTAGTGGTTCTTCCCCTCTTGTTATGTAAATTCCTAGGCATTTCATTTTTTTTGAAGCTACTGGCAAGGGAATTGTGTCCTTGATTGGCTGTCATTGGTATATACAAAGGCTACTGATTTGTGGACATTGATTTTATATCCTTAGATATTACTGTATTTTTTTGAGTCTTTGTTAGAAGACATTGCTGTATTCCAGGAGTCTTGTGGTTGAGTCTTTGGGGTTCTCTCAGTATAAGATCATACTATCAGAAAAGAGTGAGTTTGACCTCCTCTGTCCCCATTTAGATGCCGTTTATTTCCTTCCCTTGCCTGTTTGTATTGGCTTGAACTTCCAGCACAGAGTTGAATAGTAGTGGTGATAGAGGACAATCTTGTCTGGTTCCAGTTTTAAGCAGAAAAGTTCTCAGTTTTATACCATTCAATATATTAGCTGTGGGTTTGTCATAGATGGCTTCAATCAGTTTTAAGAAATGTTCCATCTGTGCTTATATTCTTAAGTGTTCTAATTAGAAAAGAATGCTGAATTTTATTGAATACTTTTTTTCTGCATCTTTTGAGAGGATCGTATGGTCTTTGTTTTTGCTTCTGTTGATAGGGTGAATTATGTTTATGGACTTGCATATATTAAACCAGTCTTGCATTCCTCAGGATGAAACCAACTTGATCATGATGAACGTTTTTTTTTAATATGTAGCCATAATCTATTGGCTAAGATTTTACTGAGAATTTTTGTATCTCTATAATTCATTAGTGAAATTGGTCTGAAGTTCTCCTTTTGAGTTGTGTCTTGTCCTGGTTTTGATATCAGGATGAAGTTTGCTCTGTAGAATGTGTTGGGGAACATTCCTTCCTTCTTGATTTTTTTGGAATAATTTCTGCAGCATGGGAATAAGCTCTTCTTTAAAGGTTTGATAGAATTCTATTGTGAAGCCATCTGGACCAGGGCATTTTTTTGTTGGGATTTTTTTTTTTTAAATTTCTTTGTGCTTAGTTCTTGAAATTGGTCTGTTCAAGAGATTTATTTTGGGTGGTGCCTGTGGCTCAAAGGAGTAGGGTGCTGGCCCCATATACTGGAGGTGGTGGGTTCAAACCCAGCCCTGGCCAAAAACTTCAAAAAAAAAAAAAAAAAAAAAAAAGAGAGAGAGAGAGATTTATTTTTTCTTGATTAAGTCTAGGGAGAGGGTTTGATTCCAGATATTGATCCATTTCCAACACATTGTCAAATTTCTGGGCATAGAGTTTCTTGTAGTACTCAGAGATGATCTTTTCTATCTCTGTGGCATCTGTTATTATTTCCCTTTTATTGTTTCTGATTGAAGTGATTAGAAATTTTACTTTCCTGTTTCTAGTTAATCTGGCCAAAGGTTTATCAATTTTTTTCTTTTTGCAGTTTTTGGC
The DNA here is from genome assembly GCA_963574575.1 of Galagoides demidoff. NCBI lineage: Eukaryota > Metazoa > Chordata > Mammalia > Primates > Galagidae > Galagoides > Galagoides demidoff. The sequence continues at coordinate 25,504 of CAUYQV010039805.1, read as the reverse complement.
TGGGGCTAGGATTGAACCCACCACCTCCAGCATATTGGGCTAGCATCCTACTCCCTTGAGCCGCAGGCACCGTCCCAGGTTTATTGATTTTATTTATTTCTTCAAAAAACCCAACTTTTTGTTTTGTTAATTTTCTGAATGATTCTTTTGTTTTCAGTTTCATTAATCTCTGATTTAATTTTGGTTATTTCTTTTCATCTTATGGGTTTGGAATTAGATTATTGTTCTTTTTCTAGTTCCATAAGCTGGTTCATGAGTTTGTTGATGTGTTCGCTTTCTGTTTTTTGAATGTAGGCATCTAATGCAATAAATTTCCCTCTTACGAATGCTTTTGCTGTGTCCCACAGGTTTTGGTAACTTGTGTCTTCATTGTTGTTATGTTTGAGGAATTTAATGATTTCCTCTTATCTCTTCCTGAACCCAGCTGTCATTTAGCATAAGGTTGTTTAATTCCAAGTCTTGTGTGGAGATGAATGTTTTTGTTGGAGTTGAGTTCACCTTTATTGCTTGTGGTCTGAGAAGATATATTTCTATTCTTTTAATTTTGCTTAGATTTGATTTGTACCCTAAGATGTTTTCAATTTTGGAATATTTACCATGGGCTGATGAGAAAAATGTATATTCCTTAGCTTGGGATGGGTGTGTGTGTATATATGTCTGTTAATCCCCATTTGTTCTGGGGTCACATTTAAGTCCTTTGTATCTTTGTTTAGAGGATCTGTCCAGTTCTGTCAGAGGGGTGTTAAACTCCCTGATTGTTATGGTGTTATAGGTTATCATATTGCTCAGACCTATCAAGGTCTGTTTCATAAATGTGGGAACGTTTAAGTTGCATGCATAAATACTTAGAATTGAAATGTCTTCTTGTTGTATTATTCCTTTGACCAATATAAAGTGTCCATCTTTGTCTGTGTTAACTTTAGTTGCTTTAAATCTGCTTGTATCTGAAAATAAGATTATGACCCCTCCTTTCTTCTGATTTTCATTTGCTTGAAATAGTGTTTTCTATCCCTTAACCCTGAGTCTTGATTTCTACTTCAAGGCTCGGTGTGTCTCCTGCAGTCAGCATATGGAAGGGTTGAGCTTTTTAATCCAGCCAGCCAGCCTATTGCTGCTCTTCAGTGGTGAATTTAGTCCATTGACATTTATTGAGAAAATTGATAAGGGTGGTGGAGGTCTATGCATCTTATTTTGTGAAAGTCCGTTGGATAGTTTGATCCTTTGTGCTGTTGTAGAAAGCTAAGATTTGACCTTTATCTTGTTGGTACTTACTTATCTGGCGGCCTATTGTGGTGGTCAGTGTTGAGAATAGGTTTAAGTATTTCCTGTAGAGCTAATTTTGTTGTGGCAAATTTCCTCAGTGTTTCTATTTGATTTCTCCATCAATTTTGAAACTTAGTTTAGCAGGATACAGAGTTCTGGGCTGAAAATTATTTTGTTTCAGAATGTTGAAGGTGGCTTGGTGCCTATAACACAGTGGTTATGGCATTGGCTACATACGTCAAGGCTGGCAGGTTCAAACCTAGTCCAGGCCAGCTAAACAACAATGGCAACTGCAACAAAAAAATAGCTGGGCATTGTGGTGGGAGCCTGTAGTGCCAGCTACTTGGGAGGCTGAGGCAAGAGAATCATGTAAGCCCAAGAGTTTGAGGTTGCTGTGAGCTGTGACACCACGTTACTCCACTGAGGGTGGCATAGGGAGACCCTGTCTCAAAAAAAAGGAAAAGAAGGAAAATAAAAATGGAAGTTAAGAATAGATCCAATCGGCTCAGCACCTGTGGCTCAAGTGGCTAAGGCGCCAGCCACATATACCTAAGGTGTCAGGTTTGAATCCAGCCCAGGCCCACCAAACAATAATGATGGCTGCAAACAAAAAAAAAAATAGCTGGGTATTGTGGTGGGCACCTGTGGTCCCAGCTACTTGGGAGGCTGAGGCAGGAGACTTGCTTGAGCCCAGGAGTTGGAGGTTGCTGTGAGCTTTGATGCCACAGCACTCTACCCAGGGGGACAGCTTGAGACTCTGTCTCACAAAATAAACAAACAAAGAATAGAACCAACCAAATCAACCAGCAAAAAGAAAGCACAAAAAACAGGTAACAAGAAAAGCTTACATAAGGAAAACTGCAGCAGCCTCAGCAACAAAGAAGAGAAAAAAAGTGAAAAAAAATAAAAAATACTAAAATTTTAATATATATTCATAGTGATTCTTCCCAACCATGAGCATGATATCTTTTTCCATTTGTTAACATTTTCAGCTATTTCTTTTCTCAGAATTTCATAGTTCTCTTTATAGAGATCTTTCACATCCTTTGTTAGATGAATTCCCATATATTCCCTCTTCTTTGGCACTACTGTAAAAGGAATAGAGTTCTTGACTATATTTTTGATTTGACTATTCTTGGCATTTAGAAAAGCTACTGGTTATTTTTAAAATGACCGTACTACCCAAAACAATCTACAGATTTAAAGCAATCCCTATTAAAGCACCATTGTCATACTTTAAGGAGCTTGAAAAAATAGTGCTTTGTTATATATAGAATCAGAAAAAAACCTCACATAGCCAAAACATTACTCAGAAGTAGAAACAAATTAGGAGGTATCATGTTATCAGACTACAGGCTATACTATAAGTTTATAGTGATCAAAACAAGCTGATACTGGCATAAAAACAGGTAAATTTATGAACAGAATAGAGAACCAAGAGATAAACCTTACCACTTACTATTATTTGATAAGCCTATCAAAAACATTCATTGGGGGAAAGATTCCCTATATAGCAAATGGTACTGGGAGAACTAGCTGGTGACCTGTAGAAGAATGAAACTAGACCCTCATCTTTCACCATTAACAAACATTGATTCTCACTGGATTAAAGATTTAAACTTAAGATACGAAACTATAAAAATATTAGAAGAGAGTGCAGGGAAAACACTTGCAGAAATTGGCCTGGGAGAATTTTTTATGAGGAGAACCCCCCTGGCTATTGAAGCAACACCAAAAATTATTACTGGGATCTGATAAAACTAAAAAGCTTCCTCATAGCCAAGAGCCACAGTTAAGTAAAGCAAAAAGTTAGCCTTCAGAATGAGAAAAGATATTTGCAGGTTATGCTTCTGACAAAGGTCTGATGACTGGAATCCCCAGAGAACTCAAACTAATCAATAAGAAAAGAACAAATAACCTCATTTCTGTGTGAGCAAGAGACTTGAACAGAAAATTCTCTGAAGAAGATAGGCTCATGGCCTACAGACACATGAAAAAATGCTTATTATCTTTAATCATCAGAGAAATGCAAATCAAAACCACTTTGAGATATCATCTAACTCCAGTAAGATTAATGTACATCACAAAATCCAAATACTGTAGATGTTGGCGTGGATGCGGAGAGAAAGGAGCACTTCTACCCTGCTGGTGGGAATGAAAGTTAATACAACCTTTTTGGAAAGAAGTTTGGAAAAGAAAGAAAAGGAAATACTCAAGGAAATAAAAGTGGATCTGCTGTTTGATCCTGCAATTTCTCTGTTAGGAATATACCCAGATGATCAAAAACCATTTTACAACAAAGACATTTGCACCAGAATGTTTATTGTAGCCCATTTCATTATTTCCAAGTCATGGAAGCAGCCCAAACGCTGCCCATTGACCCACAAATGGATTAACAAATTGTGGTATATGTATACTATGAATACTATGCAGCCATAAGAAAGATGGAGACTTCACATCTTTTATGTTTAACTGGATGGAGCCGGAACATATTCTTAGTAAAGTATCCCAAGAATGGGGAAAAGTAGTTCCAGTGTACTCAGTGCTACTATGAAATCAATATATAATCACCTACATTCATAGAAATGGTAAAACATAACTATAGTCCAGAAAGAAGGAAGGAACAGGAGGGAGAGGGAAGAGGAGGAGGGATGGTATTTGAGGGGACCTCACCTAATGTGCATAATGCAATGATACATTTCAAAACTATTAAGTATAGTGTATAAATTCCTTACCACAACAAATAAGCAAGAAGATGATTATGTTAATCTGTTAGATGTAAGCAGTCCACATTGTTCCACATTGTATATCAAACCAGCACTTTGTACCCCATAATGCATTAATGTACACAGTTAAGATTTAATAAAGAATAAAAAATAATTTGTTGACATTAAAGATCATAACAATATATATAGTGGAAGGGACCCAACCCCAACTGGAATATGTATGTTGCAGCGTGTCCCTGGGACACTAGGTAGGGCCATGGTTTCCCTGGGAGATGGTGAACATAGCCAGCAACCTGAGTGGTTCCCACTCCTGAGTTGCCCTCCATGATCATGTGATTGTTTCCTCATTATTCAGATCCTGCTAAGTTGGTATCGTAAAGCTCTCCAGAATCCTTCAGGGGCAGGTCTCACTGCTCTCTTGAGTTCCTGTGGGATGCAGGAATCCCTCAGCCTGTCCCAAGAGTGAGTTCTGATCCTAGCATGCAGAATTAAGACGGCTGTACTTTAGGCCCCTAGGAAGACCTTCTCACAACCTTCCTGCATGCAGCCCCCTGTCTGCTGAGACCTTCTCAGTATTGCTGTCTTAGCAGCCACCAAATCGATGGCAGATCCACTCCAATCAGTATTCACATCTGGTTTCTGTATACTGTTCAAATCCACCCACTCTTCCAAGCTTTCCACTCAACATGCAGCTTCCTCCAACAACTGAAAACTCCGGAAAAGCTTCATCCCCTCCTGCACTTCTGTCGGGGAAGTGGTTGATCCTGGGGGTGGGTCACAATTACGTGTCTAATGAGTCATATTTACAGTGCTCAGGATCACACGCTGTGTATCCGGCTTACCACCTTGCTGTGCTCCTTGAGCTATGACTCTGGATAAGGTACCTGTGCGAGGTATGGCTGGGTTCTTTCCCTCTTTTTTCCCCAGTCGTACTAGGAAGCTCAGCTAAACGGTCCTTCTCATCTGCCATCTTGTGCTGTCTGTCTTTATTTTTTTTAGCGACAGGATCTTTACTATGTTGCTTAGGCTGGACTCAAATTCCTGGCCTCAGTCACTCCTCCCCACTGCCCAGTGTATTCAGATTTTCCCATACCCCCTTTTCTTTAAGAGCACAGTGTTTTAATCCGTTGCCCAGGCTGGAGTGTAGTGGCACAATTGTAGTTCACTGTAACCTTAAACTTCTGGCCTCAAGTGATCCTCCCACCACAGCCAGGCTCCTATAGTGCTGGGATTACTGGGATTACAGATGGCAGTCATCATTCCCGGCCCCTTTACCCATTTTTAAAATTAGATTATTGTCATTTATTGCTTTTGAGTTGATTGAGTTGAATTCTTTGCGTAGTATGGTTATTAAACCCTTGACTTATAGGTAGTTTGCATATATTTTCTCTTGTTCTATAAATTAATTCATCACTTTGTTCACTGCAGATTATTCCCTTTGCTGCACATAAGCTTTTTATTTTTTTTGCAGTTTTTGGATGGATTAGGTTTGAACCTACCACCTCCGGTATACGGGACTAGTGCCCTACTCCTTTGAGCCACAGGCACCGCCCTGCAAATAAGCTTTTTAGTTTTATATAATCCTATTTGTTTGTTTGTTTGGTTGTTTAAGTTTTGTTGCCTATAAGGACTTAGCCAAAACAAATCTTAGCCCAGATCACTATTTCCCCAGTTCTATTTTCTTTTTCTAATAGTTTCAGGTCTTAGACTCAAGTCTTTAATCTGTTTTTATTTTATTTTTACCTATGATGAGAGGTAGTGATCTAGCTTCATTCTTCTGCATATGTGTATCCAGTTTTCCCAGCACTACTAGTGAAAAGACTGTCTTTTCTTCAGTGTGTGTTCTTGCAACCTTTGTCAAAAGTGAATTATCTGTAAACGTGTGGGTTTGTTTCTGGGTTCTCTTCTGTTCCATTGGTCTGTGTTTTCATGCAGATACTATGTTGCTTTGGTTAGTATGCTTTGGAGTGCAGTTAGAAGTCAGTGTTATGCCTCTCTCTAGCTTTATTTTTGCTCAGGAATGCTTTGACTATTTAGGTGTTTTGTGGTTTCATACAAATTTTAGGATTTTTTTTTCTATTTCTATGAAGAATGTCATTAGTGTTTGATAGAGATTGCATTGAATTTGTAGATCATTTTGGAGAGGATTGACATTTTAACAGTATTAATTATTCCAGTGTTTTTGTATCCTCTTCAGTCTCCATCAGTGTTTTTGTCTCCATCCTCTCTTTGAGGAAAGATCCTCAGAGATCTTTCACTTGTTTGGATAAATTTATTCCTAGGTATTTTATGTTTTATGTGACTATTATAAAAGGGGTTGCTTACTTGATTTCTTCAGGTTATTTGCTATTGGCATATAAAATGCTACTGATTTTTATATGTAGATTTTGTATCTTGCTTATAAAATCTATGTATCTTGATAAATTCTTTTGTCAGCACTGACAGTTTTTTTTCTATAGACCTTACATATTTGTAAATGTTTAACATAATTTGAGTAGCAACTGTGTATCACCTGTATCACTGCTTTAGAAAACAATTGCGTTTCTTAGTAAGTTATGATTACTTTTCTTCGTAAGGTATGCAGGTTTCATTACACATTGAGTCAGTATGCAGAACTCAACTACATTGTAACTATGACATATAATACTAAACATATACAGTCTCTTTGATTTTAACCCTAAAAGCAGTTGCCATATCTTAACGTTAACATAGTCAGAGATGCCCCTGACATATGAATAAAACTACTTCTAATGGATTTTCTTATGGTTTATAGTTCTTTCATAATGATGACATTTTGACCTTAACCTGTCTTAGACTAATTGTTCTTCTTTCACTGTTAGTGCTTATTCAGATTTACTCAAAATTTACCAAATTTATTTGGAATTTACCAAATTACAAATTTTTATGCCTTTTCAGGAGGAAGTTTCCTTTTTCCTGTAAGTTGATTGTTTTATAATTCTTTCACCATGGAAACATGGGTGACAAACCCTGAAAATATCTTTATTTTCCCCCCTCATTTATAAATTACATATAAATCTCAAGATGACAGGTATCTTTTTTCCTTACTTTGAATATTTCATTGTCTAGTGTTACTGATACAGTTTCCTGTTAATGGAATTATTTTCTTTTTGTTGGATTTTTCTCTTTTAAGATTTTCTTTGCCTTTGGCATGCTGCAATTTCATTTAAGTGATTAGATTTAATTTTATTATGCTCAGAACTTCTTGAATGAAGATTTATATGGTGATTTAGTTCTTAAAAGTCACAAGTTGTTTTTGAACACTGCTTCTCTAATGTGTTTTATTTTCTACTTAATCATTTTTTTTTAAAAATTGAGCCAAGGTTTTTGTTATATTACCTGGATTAGAGTGCAAGTGGTATCCTCACAGCTTACTGCAACCTCAAGCTCCTGGGCTCAAATAATCTTCCTCCCTCAGCCTCCCAAGTAGCTGGGACTACAGGCACATGTCACTGCACCTAGCTGAATCTTTTTCATTTTTTGAAAAAAAAAAAAAAAAGTGTTGACAAGGTTGTTCTTAAATCCCTGGTTTGAGCAATCTTCCCACTCATCACCCAAAGTGCTAGGATTTTAGGTGCCCGCCACTGCACCTGGCCTGTTTGGTGTCTCTTGACTACTCTTTTCCTGTTTTCCAAGTTTTATTTCTAGGTACATTTCTCAGAACCTTCTTCTAATTTGCTTCTTGTCTACTTTTCTATTTAACTCATAGAAAAAGTAGACAAGGTTTTTCCTTTAATCTTAATGCTTATTTTTGTTTGTTTGTAAAGAGCCAGTTTAAGAAGAACAAATATCTTTTTCTTTATTTTTGTCACTTCTTTCTTGTCCTTAATTATTTTAGTAGTAATGATATGTGTGTGTATGTGTAGCTTTCTTTTTTTTTTTTTTTTGGAGACAGAGTCTCACTTTGTCATCCTTGGTAGAGTGCCATGGGTCATAGTTTACAGCCTCAAACTCTTGGGCTCAAGTGATTTTCTTGCCTCAGCCTCCTGAGTAGCTGGGACTATAGGCGCCTACCACAACACCCAGCTAGTTTTTAGAGATGGGGTCTTGTTTTTGCACAGGCTGGTCTTGAAGTCCTGAGCTCAAGCAGTTCACATGCCTCGGCTTCCCAGAATGCTAGGATTATAGCCATAAGCCACTACACCCATACAGTTATATTTTATCATCTCCTTTACATTATAGCCATAAGCCACTACACCCATACAGTTATATTTTATCATCTCCTTTACATAGCTCTGTTACTTGGAGTTCTTTATTTTCGGGATACTAATTCTCAAGTATATTGTGCATGCTGATCCTAATTTGGGGGTTCTTTAAGTGGGGTTATTTTCTGTGGTGAGTTCTTAATATGCTTTTGGTTTGTGGAAGTGTTTATCATAATAGTTTGGTGTTTGCTTCAGCCGTGTGTCCAAAGGGTTTTGTTTGAACAAATCAAGTTTTATATTAACTTCACATTGGGATTCTTAGAACATATAGAAAATCTCATGAGTATTTTTTTTCTCCTTTACCAATAAATAGGACAGGCATGGGGTTTCCTTTTCTCTTAACACGTCACTCCATTTGTCTGTCCCTCCACCTTTTCTTTTCTCTCTCTTCCCCAGACAGCCTTTCCTTTTGGTTCTGTGGGCTGACAGAAATGTTTTGGTCCTCTAGTTGCTTCTTTCCTAGCTTTTTTAGAGTTCTGGCTTTACACAGAGGTTTAGTTCATTTAAAACATTTTATAGGCTCAAGGGACATAGTTTATATGCCTTTGTGGTGATTAGTGACTCAAATTCAGAGACTGTATCTGACCTAAATTGTGTTTCTCCATATCTCCCCAAGATAACTTCTTAGCTTTAAATTCTGATTTAGTTTCTTGCTCTTGGAATTTTAGTTGCTGTTGTTCTTTTTTACCTCACATAATATTTTAAAATTTTGAGTGTTATATTTTATCTCACAGTGCTTTGTGTTCATGTTATTGGTGGGGGTTGAGGGACAGTGTGCATGTTAGTTCAGTCTCCCATTTCTCAGCAATAGTATCCCCCCTAACTAATGAATTCTGTAATTATTAACAACTGTGGTTTTTGTTATTTCTTTTAGGTTTACCAGAAATAGAATCATGCCATCCGAAAACAGTGATACTTTGCCTTTATAAATTAGCCTTGAATGTTTTTAAACTTATTTCTTATTTTGTAACTTACTAATTGTTCCGGTTAATTTCTCCATTGGACAATTTTGTGTTGTTCTTCACTTTATTTAAATTAGGTACTTTTCAGAAGCATTTCCCAAATGTCCTAAGCAATTAATTGGTTAGCAAACTCATGACAGTTTGCCTATTCACTTAAAAAATTACAGTGCAGTTATTAGATAGGACACCACTAGAATTTCATTCTTCCAGATTTTCTTAACACTGATCTTTTGTGTGTTACTATAGTTGTTTTAGTATTGTTTTGTATAAGACAGTATCAGACTTTTGCAATAACTACTGGTAGCCTTTTCCATCCCATATAGGGAAAAATAGAAATTATAAAAGAATATTTACATGTAAGAAATTTGAAATTTCTAATGAAGTAAAACAAACTTCTATTATAAGATATCTAATATACATCATTATTTATAGAAAACTGTCAGTTTTATTAATCAAATGGATTCCTAAAACCCTTTCAGTAAAAGATTCCTCTGGTTAAATTTTAAATACTATGCAGTATAGGTGCCATTTTTAACTAAAAATTCTGAATGTTCAATCAGTTTTCCTTGATTTGAGCAGAATCTGTTCATTTTAATTTTGGTTTCTTATTCTGAACTACAGTAGAACCTCTGTACATACATCATATGGTCAACATATATCATAGATGGTCAATATAAGGAACTAGGCATTCTGTACTGATACATACATGTGGTATGTGTCCAGTCTAGACAAATTAGGTCAACTTAAGCAGGTGGTCAATGTAGTGAAGCGATCAGCTATGGAGATTCTACTGTGCTTATTTCCTTTTTAAATTTAATTTATTTTTATTTATTTATTTATTTTGGAGACAGAATCTCAAGCTGTCCCCCTGGGTAGAATGCCGTGGCGTCACAGCTCACATTAACCTCAAACTCTTGTTACCTCAGCCTCCCATGCAGCTGGGACTACAGGTGCTTACCACAACGCCCAGCTATTTTTTTTGTTGCAGTTGTCATTGTTGTTTAGCTGGCCTAGGCTGGGTTCAAATCCGCCAGCCTTGGTATATGGCCGGGACCCTACCCACTGAGCTACAGGTGCCGCCCATGTGCTTATTTCTCTGTAGTATGGTTCTACTCTTGTGTTGTTTATAACTTGTCTTAAGAATGGGTATGTTGTGTTTATTGTCTTCATTCTCCTAAGTAAAGAATACCTCTCTCCAGGCAGAGAAGTAGGTGTTTTACTCTGTCCTTTAACACAGGTAGATGGCACAATGTCTGTCATGCCTTTTGGATTAAATTTGTTTTTTTCAGTAATATAGTAGGATAGTGGATATGCAATCTAAATATCCTACTATCTTTATGGGTGGTGATGCTTATTATACATGTTTTATTTAGAAATTTTTTCTTTTCTTCACCCCACCCATCCCCTCCCCCCCCTTTTTAAGAGATGGGGTGGAACTGTGTTACCCAGGCTGGAATGCAATGGCTATTCACAGGTGTGAACTGGCCTTAGGTGATCCTCCCAACTGCAGGCGAATGCTGCCATACCCAGCTTATATTTTGAGTGTATTTAAAGAAATCCAGTCAGCCTCAGCTCAGTTGGTATTCCAGTTCTACTTTATATTGAGATAACTTCACAAAATTAAAAATTCTTAAGAGAAATCTTGATGATGTATAATGTAAATTCTACTATGCATGAATTTTCTTATTAACTGACCCTAGATTGATTTTGGTAATCTGTTTTCATGTATTCAACCATAAAGACGATTCTAGTTTTTGTGTCACTTGTATACCTACTTTGGTGTCAGAATCATTCCCTTCAGCCTATGCTGCACCTCTGCCTCCCCACATAGTGTATATACACTAGAGCTGAGAGTTACTAGACAGAACAAGTCCCCTTTTCATTCTTTCATGTAAGACTGAAGAATTGGGCAACCATATAGTATATTGACTGAGAGCACGGTATTTGGAATCAGATACTCTTGGGTTTGAATCTTGATTCTGTTGTTTAATTAATTAGTCCTTACAATAATTCTTTTGATCTTTAAGTTACTTTTCTTCTTTGTGACATGAACACCGTGTGCCCACCTCACAGGGTGGTTGTGAGGATTAAATTAAGTAGACTGATGTATGTGGAGCCCTTAGATTAGTGCCTGACACATCAAACGTGCTCAAGAATGTAGTTATATTTGTTGTGTTGCTTAATGTGAGGATAGTAAATGAATGTACTAATCTTTGGCGGGCTGGCCAGTTTTATCTTGAATAGTTTTAGAGACTAGCTTTAGGAAAAACTGTCTAATTATCTTTCATTTTAGATAAGTGGAGAAAGAGTACTTATCTTTTGAAAATAATATAGTTAGAATTTTGCTTTATAGATTAACCTGTTATTAAGTGTATAATATATAGAGTTAGATAAAAACAGAGCTCTGGTATAGTATAAAAATTTTTTAAAGTAGGCTTATCTTAATTTAGTAACTTGGCTTCTTCATAAATAGTGTATTTTTTTTTTTTTTTTTTTTGAGACAGAGCCTCAAGCTGTCCCCCTGGGTAGAGTGCCATGGCATCACAGCTCACTGCAACTCCCAACTCCTGGCTCAAGCGAGTCTCCTGCCTCCGCCTCCCAAGTAGCTGGGACCACAGGTGCCCGCCACAACACCTGGCTATTTTTTGGTTGCAGCCATCATTGTTTGGTGGCTGGGGCTGGATTCAAACCTGCCTGCCACCTTAGGTGTATGTGGCTGGTGCCTTAGCCACTTGAGCCACAGGCGCTGAGCCTAGTATATTTTTTAAAAGAGCATTTTTTTGTTTTTAACATTTCTTTTAGATATATTTAAGACATATTTAACGCCAGACATGGTGCCTCATGCCTGTAATCCCAACACTTTGGGAGGCGGTGGTAGGTAGATGAGGCCAGGAGTTTAAGAGCAGTCTGGGCAACATAGTGAGATCTGGTTGTATTAAAAAAATAAAAAAATTAGCCACGTGTGGTAGCTACCATCTGTACTACCAGCTACTTGGGAGACTGAGGTGGAGGATTGTTTAAGCCCTGGAGGTTGAGGTTACAGTAAGCTACTTTAGCACCACTGTACTTCATTCAGCCTGGGCAACAGACCTGTCACAGAAAAAAAAAAAAAAGAAGATAACATACTTGAGAGTTCTTGGCTTATTTTATTATTTATTTATTTATTGGCAGAGTCTTACTCCGTCATTCTGGGTAGAGTGCTATGGCATCACAGTTCACTGCAACCTCAAACTCTTGGGTTTGAGCAGTCCTCTTGCCTTAGACTCCCAAGTAGCTGGGACTATAGGTGCCCGCCACAGCGCCTGGCTATTTTTTTAGAGACAGAGTCTCTCTCTTGCTTAGGTTGGTCTTAAACTCCTGAGCTCACCTACCTTGGCCTTGCAAAGTGCTAGGATTATAGGTATGAGCCACTGGACCCAGCCTATTTTAATTTTAATGGAGTAGATGTTATGTTGTAGTGATAGGAGTACCAGAGTGGGGATTTAGAGACTTGGATTTGAGTCCACATTTGCTGTTGACTTTACACATATGTCCTTTGTTAAATAATATGCCTGCCATTGTCTTAACTTCTGATCTGTACTATGGTGTTTGTAACCTGACCTGCTCACCTGCCTACTACTTAATTGCTCAGAAAATCAGATGAAATAATTATGCAGGCTCTTTAGAAAGAATGAAAGGTCTATCCAGAGAAAATATGTGTGTTACTTCAGTTCTCCACTTACTACTTCAGTTCACCTACATGTTTTCAGAACATAATATGGTGTCTTATGAATTATTAGAAATTTCAACACATATCCCTATTAATCATAACTCTGTGACCAGAGGCATTCGGTAACCTTTTTGATGGTAAGGTGGTGTCTTACTTCACTGGTGAAGAGTTTTAGTCATTCACCAAAGAAACAGTTCCTGGATAAACTCATTTTGGGGTGGAAGTGTTAAGTGTAGCTTCAGATAATATCCTTTTTAATCTGTATAGAACTGAACACCTCCATTAAGCCTCTGATTCACTCAACCTGGTTTTTATTAATTTGCATTTCATCTGCATTTGTGTATGTATATTAGTTTATATTTGAGTGTTTAAGTTATTCTGTGTCTTTTACATGAGACTGGTCTTGTATTGTCAGCTAACTTGGAATCTTCTGATGAGTAAAAACAGCCATCCTTTCCCTTTCCCTTTCTCCAAAATAGATTCATAACAGACAGTGCTCTGCACATAATGCTTTTTTATTGGTTGTGGTTGGATAAAACTTCACCTAGAACTTCATGCTGTTATTTGGCCTGATTTTTTAAAAGTATGCATCTGTGGAAATTACAGTTGTTATAGTTTAGGTTGAAGACAAAAAGACATCAACACAGTATACTGCTTGATTTAAAAAACAGCATTTAAATTCCAACTTAGACTTAATATTTTTAGTGTTTTGCTTTTGCAAGAATTTTTGTTTTATTTGGCTCAAAGAAATATACTAGATCTTTATTAGATAATCTGACTTTCAATACTATGGTACATGGCAAGAAAGGGAGACTCTGTCTCAAAAAAAAATACTGTGAAAAAAATAGTATGATCTATGGTATTTTGGGAGAATGTAATATTTATTTATATTGGTATTAGTCATAGTTTTTAATGATTCTAAATAAAAAAGGAATTATGCCTTTCATAAAAGTCTTATGGAAGGAAAGACTTTTTGAAAGGCATAATTTTGGCCAGGTGCGGTGGCACACACCTGTAATCTTAGCACTCTGGGAGGCTGAGTGGGTGGATTGCTTGAGCTCACAAGTTCAAGACCAGCCTGAGCAATAGCAAGACCCCTGTCTCTAAAAAGTAGCCAGGCGTTTTGGTGGACACCGATAGTCCCAGCTACTTGGGAAGCTGAGGTAAGAGGATCGAGTTTGAGGTGTGAGCCCAAGAGTTTGAGGTGTGATAGCACAGCTGTCATGCCTCAGTACTCTCCTGAGTGTGACTAAGTAAGATTCTGTCTCAAAAAAAAAAAAAAAAAGGCATAATCTTCAGTTCTGTCATTTCCCACTTTTCCATTAAATTAATTTATTAAATTTTTTGTGACTTACCACTGAAGCTTCTGATGTAAACCTTGCTATGGAGGAGACTGTTCTTGCAATAAATTTGCTAATTCATGTGGAAATAACTACATTTGAAGAAAGAAACGTCTTTGCATTTGTTTTAATCCAGGGATAGCCAACCTTTTTTTTTTTCCCCTCTGTCACACTTTGGAAGAATAAGAGTTTGGGGGGGGCCGTTAAATACACAAACACTACTGAAAGTTGATTAGCAAAGAAAAGGTCTATGCATACTTTTTGTGATATCTGATACCACATATAAGCAAAAAAAAAAAAGAAAATCCTCACAAAATCAGTATGTGGACCATGGGGCACAAGTTGGACATCCTTGCTTTAATCAGAATCTTTTCTATAATAAAACAAGATAAGATATATAAATGTCATTTATTTTTGCACTTAGAATTTGCTAAAGATGATGCTTCTTCCAAATGAATGTTTGCATTTTAATTTTCCAGATTTTTTTTCTCTAAAACCAATTATTGCTCCATTAAGAAACTTTTTTACATCTTCCCCAGGAATGTCATTGTCTGCTGGATCATCCCCTCTTCATTCCCCCAAGATTACTCCACATACTTCTCCTGCTCCCAGAAGAAGAAGTCACACTCCAAATCCAGCAAGTTACATGGTGCCTTCTAGTGCCTCTACACCTGTTAATAATCCTGTTTCCCAGACTCCATCTTCTGGTCAGGTGATCCAAAAGGAAACTGTTGGTGGGACGACTTACTTCTATACAGACACAACTCCAGCGCCTTTGACTGGGATGGTAGGTCTACATTTAAAGAAGAAATTATAGTACTCTTATAGTCGATCCTTCTTAGTAATGAAGTTTACCGTCTTTTTGCATCTTTTGATTATGATGTGAAAAAGTATCTCATTTTCTAACTTATAGAAGAATTATAGTCTCTTCTTCATATCTCTTCAAATCTAGTTTTGCCATGTAGATAACTCTAGTTTTGGGAAAATCTGGTTTTAATAAAAATTAATTTCTATCCAGGCTCTATTATAATACTTCATGGCATGTATTCCTTATGAAGTTTCCTAATACTTTTGCCAGCTAGAGTTGATGTTCACTGACATTCGTTTATAGATATAGTAGTTTTACCACTAATAAGTTATAGAAAGTGGATGGTATTTTATCAGTAGCTGTTGAAAGCAAACTGATGTAGCAGTGGTGTAATAGTTCCATTTCTGGTAGAGAGGGACACATATGATGCGGGTCATTGCTAAGGAGGGAGAAGATTCAGACTAGGGAGCCATGATTGGGGATGAAGAAAAAGATACCAAAGGCCTGGTGAAGAAGAGAAAGAATAATGAAACAAACAGGAAAAGGTAGATCCAGACAAAACATAAATACAAAGACCAAGAGAGGAAGAACATGCCCAGAAGGAAAGATTTCTTCTCAAAGCAAATTAGTGAAGAAGGAACACAGGAACCAGGACGGGGTAGGGTATTGGCCCAGAAAGAATGGAAGGATGGGAAGCGTTTTCATGTTATATAAATTATACCTTTTGAGCTTCATTATTTTGTCTATATTTAAAAATCATTTTATTCTAGGAAAATAAGTAGTAGATGAAGAGCTTATCAGTGAGAAATCCATATTTTATTAAAATAATGGAAGCTGATATAAACTGCAAATGTTTGACAATCATAGCTGTGATAGGCTTACATGGAAAGTTATTTGGATTTCAATAAGCATATTTTTACCCCCCAAGTTCAATTAACAATTTATTCTGATTAAATTTAATGTTTTTATAAAAGGTAACTTAAGTGAAAAGAGAACAGATTTCTTTCCTGTCTTTTTCTTCCCTCCCTCCCTCTCCTCTCCTCCCCTCCCTTTCCCTCCTCTCCCCTTTTTTTGCCTGGTTCTGCCAGTGTTTAGAGATTCCTCAATCCTGGTACTCATGAGACTGTTTCTTGAATTGTAAACTGAAGACAATAATATCTAATAACACTATGAAATTGTGAAAAGATTTTTATAGAAGTAGTTGTAAATTTTGTAAATCATGTAAACTTTTAAAAATAATAAAATAGCTAATTGCTGTGTATCTATTTTTTTTTTTTAATCAAAGATCTTTCAGAAGTTCTGATAGAACAGCTTTCCAAACAGGGTCAGATAATTGAGATAGGTTGAATAGGACTTTCTTTGGTTCTTTCAGATAAGGATTTTATCAGTATTTTGCACACCCCTCTCCTTTTGGTTTATTGTATTTTATATTCATTTACATTGTGATATACTTTATCACATTTGTAGAAAGAAGAAATTTAATGACTATAGAAGGTTCTTTTGTCACAAAACTATTTCAGCTGTTTTTATAGAGATTAAATATGGCACGTTTTTATAATGTTTTTACCCCTTAAACCACTCTTTAAAAATATGCTTATTGCAAACCTGAGTAGTAAAGGCAAACTATGCTAAGACAAAGGAGATTATTATTCTCCCTATATATACAGGTCAAAGGAAACCTTACACCCATTTCCTACTTGAGGTCCAGTATAGAATAATCATCTGAGAACAACAGAAGTCAGCCAAATTCATTTTTAAAAGAGAAAAAAAAGGAATTTCTTTCTTTTCTCTTTTTCTTTTTTATTTTTGAGACAGCGTCTAACTTTGTTGCCCTTGGTAGAGTGCCATGGGTTCATAGCTCACAGCAACCTCCAACTCTTGGGGCTCAGGTGATCCTCTTGCCTCAGCCTCCTGAGCATAGGCTGGGACCCCCTGGCTATTTTTAGAGATGGGGTCTCTGGCTCAGACTGGTCTTGAACTCGTGAGCTTAGGCTATCTACCAGCCTCAGCTTCCCAGCATGCTAGGATTACAGGCATGAGCCACCATGCCTAGCCAGAAGGGTTTGTTTTTAAAATGAAAGAATGAAATAAATAGAAAATATATTTTAATGTGTACTTTGATTCTGTATCATGGACCAGTGAAGAGAAGGAAAGGGAGAGGAAAAAGAAAAGGAAATAGAGTGATGGGATGGGTCCAGTTTAAAGAATGAAGAAGCTTGAAGTTGATTCAGTATCTTTATTATAGTTGGCTTGGAAGGTACATGCATTATTGTGTCCTGTTCACTTAAACTGCTGACCAAGAATAAGTTGTTCTGCCTTCCAACTTCAACTTGGAGTTTGAAGTGTTTAACAGGTATTAACACTTTGTTTAGGTTGGCTACAAAAAGCCAAGGAAGGAGGCAAGGACAGTGTTACTTCATTAGCTGACTGTACCCAAACACCTTTAATTTCTTCCTTTCTTTTCCTTTCCTTTTGTTTTATTTCGTTTTCATTCAGTTGCTTTAAAAAAAAAAAAAACCCTATAAACCGTTTATACAGTCATCATTCATTACCGATGGGTGATTGGTTCCAGGACCCCATCAGATACCAAAATCTAGATGCTCAAGTCCTCATATAATAAAATGGCATAACATTGGCAGGGATACAGAGGACTGACTATGTAACTTTTCTTCCATTGAACTGCATTTGCCTTCTCATTGGAGCTTAAATTTCACCATATCTGAAGAAATGCTTCCTTTCTTACTAATTTTTGAAAATTGATGAAATATAAGATTTTTTAAAAATGAATTTATTCTGAAAGTATTCTGTCAACAGCTATTCTGTGAGGTTTTTAATTCTCTACTTAAAGATGAAAAATGCTTTAAAATTTTTCACTATCATGAGTAATGATAAAACTTAACAGTTGAGAAAAATTAGCAGTTACATTTTCCCCCTCCCTACCTTTTTAGGTATTTCCAAACTACCATATTTATCCTCCAACTGCACCTCATGTTGCTTATATGCAGCCAAAAGCAAATGCACCCTCCTTCTTCATGGCTGATGAACTCCGGCAGGTATGCTTTCAGAATTCTTAGTTGAAATAATGTCTGCTTTATCAAAAAGTGAGAGGAAATATCTCTTTTCAAATTGCATTATTTAAAGCAGTTAGAATTTAGAATATGTAAGTTTTAATTGGCATTTTTTTTAAATGAAGGCTGTTTGTACAGAACATTTTGAATTACTATCTTTTAGCTTAAATGGGCCACATTTTTATAGTTCATATTCTTTCTATTGAAAGGGCTCTTTAAAGTATATAAATAATTTAAATGGTTTCTAAACTTCAACTCTTTGCTAATAGATACAGGTTGAGAATATGTAGTTTGGCTCAGAAATGAAGGAAAGCTCAATATTTTTAAAATGTAGGTTTTATAAAAATAATTTCGCTTTTTGTCTGATTTTTTTTTTTTTGATAAATGACTAGGTGTTGATATGTTGAACTTAATTTTATACTCAGAATTTGGAAATATATTTGTTTCCCAGTACAATGTTTTTAGAATTAACTTTTGACCATTTTACAAGTAGACCTTAAATTTTTAGCCACACAGTTGATAGCACTGCTACTTGAGTCTAGGCTTACATATAGGCCTATATCTAGGACTGGAATTAAGACATTTTTACCTTCTTTGGAAATATTATTTCATGATGTCAATATTAAAAGGTACACATACCAAGAATATTAATACTTAATATTATTTAGTTATAATAGGAAATCTGGATTTTAGAATCTGTGTTTAGATATAAATATACTTATTTTCTTTTCTTAGGAGCTGATCAACAGACATTTAATAACAATGGCTCAAATTGATCAAGCAGATATGCCAGGTAAAATGCAAGTTGATTCATTATTCCTCTTAATGCCTATTATAATTCTTATGTAGTAGTACATGTTTTTATGCATTATTAAGAAGAGACTCAAGTCTACTTCAGTAAAATTCATTTTATATGTAGAATGAATATTGATGAACAATATTCTAGTTAACCAAAGAGAAAAAAGGTTTACAATTCATGGTGATTTGTTTCACTCTGTACTGGAATATTATTTTCTCCTGAAACTTAGTGAAGAATTTAGATATTTAAGCAGAAGGGAAAGATAATTAATATTGTTACGTCTGGGACTATAAGGTCCCATTCTGTGTGCCAATTGATTAAATGGTTTACATGTCTTCATTTATACCTCACAAACGTCCTGTGACATAGTATCACCTCCATTTGACATCTGAGGAAAACTAAAGTTGAACAGGTTAAGTAAATCCCCTTTAGAAACAGTGGCTTGTAAATAGCTGGCTGAGTCAAAATTTCAACCAAGGTTTTCTGAATGTAGCATAGTGTTTTTCAGAGACTATTAAAATCTCTTTCCCTAGCTTATGCTGTGTTATCTTAATTACCAAAGTATTAGAAGGAATATGTCTGGCTGTTAAGTCTTCTGGCTGATCTTTCCAGTTTATATGAGCAAGGGTATAACCTGTCATAACCTTTGAAATGTTCAAATTGAGATTTTTCTTAATTATTTAATATTAGAGTCCTGAGCCAGGGAAAAAATTGTAAAAGCTTGGAAAGGAGAAAATAAAACTGTCATCTATAAATCTTATGACTATACATTAGATGTTATTTTAAATAATAGCTGGATTATAAAATTAATATGTCAGTTGCATTTCTATAGATTAGTACCTAGTTAACTTCAAAATATAATTAAAACACTTTTTAAAATGGTTTTGCAGTATCAGTACTTAGGAATAAATAAAAAAAAGATGGGTAAAATCTCAAAAGGGGAGATTTAGTAAGAGGTATTAAATAAAATACATAAATACAGTGAAATACTATAGTCACTATTAGGAAGATGGATAATGAGTAACATGACAGTTTTTCTAAATTGACCTGTGGATTCATTATAGTTCCAGTCAGATCACAACAGAATTTTCCTAAGAGCGTTTTTCATGGAATATGATAAAATTACCAGAATGTAGAAGGCCAAGACTATTCAAGGCATTTTGAAGGATATTGTTATGTTTCATGTTCATATGAAGAAACCATGTGTGTATTGGGAGAGAAGAGGCTTGGTTTAAGTCTGTAGTAACTAAAACAGTGTGATAATGACACAGGGTTAGACAAATTGATTAATGAAATAAGCTAAACAGAGCCCAGACACATTCTGTGATAAATAAAGGTGGCAAAGTCAATGGGGAAAGAAAAAGGCACTGGAAAAATTTCTCTGTATGGAGAAGCTAAAATTGGATCATTATTTCAAACTACATTAAAAAGTCAAATAGATTAAGAATTTACATGTCTAGAGCAAAACTTTAAAACTCCTACTATCCAATATAAATGAATGGGTTTAACATTTTTTTAGACAAAGTATCACTCTATTGCCTAGGCTAGAGTGCCGTGACATCAAACCTAGCTCACAGGAACCTCAAATTCCTGGGCTCAATCAATCCTTCTATGTCACCCTCCCAAGTATTTGGGAGTATGGACATGTGCCAACACATCTGGCTAATTTTTTTCTGTTGTTTTTTTTTTTTGGTAGAGACCAGGGTTTTGCTCTTGCTCAGGCTGGTCTTAAATCCCTGAGCTCAAGCAATCCTCCCACCTTGGCCTCCCAGAGTGCTAGGATTACAGCTACTATGCCCAGCAGATTTAACATTTTTAATAAGGAAAGATTACCTATACAGTACACAAAGTTCTTGTCTCTAAAAGAAAACACTGATAAATTTTACGAAATTAAAATTTAAAAGCTCTCCATCTAAAGACACCTATGTTAAAAAAAAAAAACTTAGAAGAATGTATTTGCAGCGTACACAACTGATGGTAAGAATTCTTATATATCTATCAGTAAAGAGTACAAACAAGTCGATAGAAAACAGGCTAAATGATAATAGGCATTTTATGGAAGAAGAAACTCATATGATAAATATATAAAGAAACATTGAACATCACTGACTAGGGAAATACAAGTAAGGTTGTTGTTATTATTATTATTATTTTGAGACAGTCTCAAGCTTTCACTATGGGTAGACAATCTTTGTCTCACCGTGGGTAGAGTGCTGTGGGGGTCACAGCTCACAGCAACCTCAAACTCTTGGGTTTAAGCGATTCTCTTGTCTCAGCCTCCCAAGTAACTGGAACCACAGGCGTCAGCCACAATGCCTGACTGTTTTTTGGTTGTAGTTGTCATTGTTTAGCAGACCTGGGCTGTATTCGAACCTGCGAGCTTTGGTGTATGTGGCTGTCGCCCTACCTGCTTGAGCTACAAGCGCTGAGCCAAGTAAGGTTATTTTGGAATCTAACCACCTAAAAAAGTATTAGGGGGCTGTGAAGGGTGACTTACACCTGTAATCCCAACATTGTAGGAGGATTGTCCGAGGCCAGGAATTTGAGCCCAGCCTCAACAACGAAGAACCTAACTCTAGAAAAATAAGAAAAAACTTAACTGAGTGTGTGCATCTATAGTTCTGACCACTTGAGAGGCTGGGGCCTCGAGAAGGATTGCTTGAGCCCAGGAGTTTAAAATTGTAGTGAGCTATGATTACAACATTGTACTTCATCCTGAACAAGGGTGAGATCCCATCTCAGAAATTTAAAATAGGTACAACTATTATGTACCTATAAGAATCTGAAAAAAAAATTTTTTTTGTTAGGATCTAGATTCACAGGTTCTTGTATATATAGTAGAGGATTGTATAAATTGGTGAACCTGTAACCACTTTGGAAAACTCCTTATGCTGAATATCTGTATACCTTCTTACCTAGCAGTTCTGCTCCTAGACAGAGGCAAACTCCTGTACATTATCAATTGGAAAATGTACAAGATATTAATAAAACACTGCTCATAGAGGCAGGAACCTTGAGCGATTCACATGCCCATCTGAAGGATAGTTGCTGAATTAATTGTGATATTGTCAGACAGTGGAATATTATAGCAGTTTATATGAAGAAAGTACACTGCCATGCAACAATGCAGAGAAATCTTAGAAATATAATAAGTAAAGAAGTGAGTTGCAAGAGACTACATACAATATAACACCTTTTTATAAATTAAAAATTATATATGTATGTGTATATGCATATACTCATACCCACATACATATATACTTTTGAGGAATATGTGTAAATGTAATAAAACTATATAAAAAGCAATGGAAGGGAAAGAGAGAAGGAAGGCAGAGGTTTATAGAGAGGACCATATAGTTAGATGATGGTGTGCTATGAAATAGTAAAGGTATGAGCTTTTGTTTGGGGTGCTGAGTTTGCAGGTGCTTATTACATTATTAAGAATAATTAAATAAAAGTAGGACTTGCGTAGACATGGACTAACGATTTGAATATCACAAACTAAAGGTTCTGGTTAGTCTAATCCTGTGTATCTGAATTCAAATATGGTTTAATAAATACTTCTCTCACTTCTCTAACTCTAATCTTTTTCATTTCTCACACTGACATTTATTAACCTTCAAGTGTCATGTTGACTCATTTGTTAAACTTTATCTTGCTATCTTTATTCTTCTCATTTTCTATTCTGTACTTTATACTTTCATCAAATTAGTACTTCTCAACTCTCAACTCTCAAGTTGTAATCTATTTTCCATAGGTGAGTGGATCTCAGCCAGGAATGCTTTACCCACCTCAGGGTACTTTGCCAGTGTCTGAAACATTGGTTGTCATTTCTAGAAGCAGGGTGCTACTGGCATCTAGTGGATAGAGGGCAGGGCTGCTGCTAAACATCCTACAGTACCCTTCACAACATAGAATTACCTAGTCCGAGATATCTGTAGTGCTGATGTCTGTCCCTACTACAGATTTATTGCAGTGAATCTCAGATATTCAGTCTGTTATCCAGCCTGGATCACTGTGTATGTCCTTTGAGGGGAAATAAAGTTAAGTAGGGGAAAGAAACGAAAATTTCCTTTTTATTATCATTGTTTTTCATACTGTCTGGTGGAACCTGACCCAGACTAAAAATTGAATACAGGTCTGTGAGATGTAATCTTTCAAGTTGATTTTTTTCTTGGCCTTTACCTGTAGGGTGCCCTTCTTACAGGGATCATTTCAATGGCTAACAGTGATTGAGGCAACTCATTCTCTTTATTCATGCTTAGTTATGTGCATATGTAAAATTGAACTGAAAATAAGAACAGAGCAACAGTAAATATTTAATAGTGTGAACATTAAGTTTTTAAGGTTAACAGGCCAGCTCAGCACCAGTAGATCAGCACCCGTAGTCAGGTTACATGCACCCAGGCTGGTGAGTTCAAACCTAGCCTGGGCCCATTAAACAACAATGACCAAAAAAAAAAAGGTGGCCTGGCGTTGTGGCGGGCACCTGGAGTCCCAGCTACTTGAGAGGCTGAGGCAAGAAAATCGCTTAAGCCCAAGAATTTGAGGTTGCTGTGAGCTGTGATTTCACAGCATTCTACCGAAGGCGACATAATGAGACTCTGTCTCAAACAAAACAAAAAAGGTTAAAAGGCTACACATGATTATTTCAGAGTAGACTGGGAAGTGTAGTTGTTGAAAGATGATTTTTTAGAAAAAGGTAAAATCATGGCACACAGATATAAAAATGCATATGTGTTAAAATTTTTATTGAACTCATGAGGGGAGCCAGTAACATAAGACATGTTATAGGTCAGAAGTATTGAAATGAATATGAAAACATGTTTCTACAGGGGAAGAGGGAAGTTGATTGAGCCTCTACTGGGTAGGACAGAATATTCGTGTCTAGACAAGGATTATTTTGCAATGCTATCAGTTATCTATAGTCGTGAAATGATCTTCCATAGAATCAGAATTCAACACCTAATATTGTTTAGATAATGCATAGTTCTCTCGTGAAGCGCGCTTTTTTTTTATAAGCTGTAAAGTCAGCATCACTTGCTTAAAAGTGGTCACAGGATGAAGGAGTTAAAAACATATGATTTTTTTTATGATTATGTCCTTTACTCAATTTCTTTGTCACACTGGTGATTTGAATACCAGTGTGTGGCACAGTAAATTTCAAGTCCTTAACATGGCATTTACATTTCCCTGTGGTCTAAACCCAGTGTGCCTCTTTCAGCTTTATCTCTGCTATGGGCCTTCTCTGTGGTAGATAGACCCTGTGTTCAGACTATAGGAGATCTTGCCATTCCTGAATGCATTGTACACATGCAGGCCTTGCTTATAGTATCATCATTCTGTTTACTCCCTTGACATAAAATACCCTTTCCATTTGTTTTAGCCCATTAAAAGCAGTCTTGTTCTTCATTTTGTAGTAAAAATGTCAATTCTTTTATGAGGCCTTGCCTTATATTATGATTTGTATAATAAATATGTTATTTTTTTCTAAGAACCCATATTTCATTAATACAGATTCACTAATACATAGTAAGTGTTCAGTACATTTTTACTGATTTGAAATTAATTATTTCCTGTATTAAGTGCTCCTTAATGAATGAAATAACTAGGAAACAGAATCTGTCATTTGGTTTATTTGTGGAAATTACACTGATTATTCAAATAAAAATAGTAAATGGGCAAAAATAAAAGTTACAGCAATATTCACTTGTATGTATGCTTTCTTATGCTGTCTTTATTTTATTAATTGTTTTCTTAAGAGACAGGGTCTTACTGTGTTGCCCAGGATGGATTCAAGCTCCTAGGCTCAAGTAATCCTCCTGCCTCAGCCTTTTGAGTAGCTGGAACCACTGCACCCAGCTATAGTATGCTGCCTTCATTTTAGTGGAATATGCCACTGGATTTGAAAGTGAAAGTGACATGGAATCAATTCATGTTTACTTTGCATGGTGGCCAAAATGCCATCTAGGGATTAAAAGCACAAGACTATGGAGTCAAAGAGCCCAGGGTTCATGTCCCACCTCTCTCTCTAAATTATGTAATCCTAGCACTGTGGGATGCCGATGGGGTGAATTGCCTGAGCTCACGAGTTCAAGACCAGCCTGAGCAAGACCCTGTCTCTAAAAATAGCCGGGCGTTGTGGTGGGTGCCTGTAGTCCTAGCTACTTGGGAGGCTGAGGCAAGAGGATCACTTAAGCTTAAGAGTTTGAGGTTGCCTGTGAGCTATGAGGCCAGGGCACACTACTGAGGGCGACAAAGTGAGACTGTCTCAATCAATCAATAAAGTAATCCTTATTTTCCTTTTATGAAATGGGGAATCCTACCATACAGGATTGCTGAGAGATAATGAGTATAAAGTATCTGGCAAAGGCAGAGGAGGCATCATTTTTAACCTATCTTTTAGAGCTAGTGAGTTTTTTTAATATGGTTTTGCCTGTACTTTTTATTAGTCAGGTAAAAAATTACCACTTGTGGCTCAGTGCCCATAGCTCAGTGGCTAAGGTGCCAGCCACATACACAGGTACAACGCCCCCCCCCCCCAAAAAAATAAAGTAGCCGGGCATTGTGATGGGCGCCTGTAGTCCCAGCTACTTGGGAGGCTGA